>JZKD02S2129294.1:206182-221669 GCA_000966675.3 Picea glauca
AAGAGTTATGCAGAAGTACTCAAAGGAAGGAATCATGGTCAACCAAAATCTAAGAAAACTATTGAAGATACATATTCAAGAATACCATCCATGTTCAAGCCACAAAGAAGCTTCAATCATGATCATGATCAGTCAAGGAAAAAATTCAGAAGGACTATGCCACAAAGAAAATCATTCACTCCCAATTATGAAAATTTATTTTATGGTCATTGTTTTTATTGTACTAACTTTGGAGATAAGGTTGCAGATTGAAGGGATTATAAAAGAAATGTTCAAGAAGATCGTGCCTATGTGGTCACACATAACATTGAGTGTTACACATGTCATAACTATGGACACATAGCCAGTGATTGTAGAAGCATGATATTTACTTCCATGAAAGTGAATACTGATATCATATATAAGAAAGTATGGATAAGAAAACAAGAAGAACAGGTGAACAAAGACCAGGTACCAGAGATCACAAGATTGGAAATAAAACGAGATGAATAAATTTCTACAGAGAAAATGAAAGATGTCAGATACAGAAAGGTTTGGAAAATAACTAAAAGAAAGGAAGGACAGGTAAATAAGGAACATGTTCAAGAGATTTTACTTTCAAGCATTGTAGTGAAAGATGAATCCACATATAGAAAGAAAGAAGTCGAGCTCAGAGAGATAATGAATCTACCAATGAAGATGATGATGAATCTACCAATGAAGATGATGATGAATACACATAAGAGCAGGAGTTGTTCTGAGCCATCCAGCTTAGAGACTCCCAAGTAATATAAATATTAGACAGGGGGAGTCTATGCGATAGCTGTGACAGACCAAACAACCATCCTTCGAGAATATTGTAGAGTTTGAGAAGACAGATTCAGAGCAATCAGTTAGCAAAAGTACAATTTGATAGATTAATCAAGACTTCATGATAGTATAGTGATAAATGTGTCAACATTATGGACAATTGTGCAAGTAGAGTCTTGGACAGTATGGACAGAGATGGATTCGTAAGAACACTTAGCAGGTTTGTATAGATATATGATAGTGTACGACATAATGGATTCATATATTGGTTCAAATAAAAAAGAACATTATCATAATGGATGATAATTACATAGGAAATGGCTCGAACAATGCTAATGGATTCCAAATTGATAGATATTTTTTGGACACATGCAATGCATACATCAGTTCACATTCAAAACATAGTAATGCTCAGAAACAACAATGACAACAATCCCTACGAACTATGGAAAGGAAGCGCAGAAAACAACCTCTACATCAAGGTAACTCAAGGTAATATTTTATTGATTGAAATTTATGTTGATGATATTGTTTTGGAAGTACTAATGACAGGTTAAGCCAGAAATTTGTAAAGGATATGCAGAATGAATTTGAAATGTCATTACTTGGAGGACTATCCTTCTTTTTGGGTCTTCATATATGTAAAAGAAACCAAGGAATTTTTATTTCTCAAACTAAGTATATCATAGAAATTCTAAAGAGGTTCGGAATGGAAGATTGCAAACCAAATACCGCTCCTATGAAAACCAGTTGCAAGTTGAGAAAAGATGATGATTCAAATTCTACAGACCAGAGGCAATACAAGTCAATGATTGGTATCTTACTATATGTGACAACATCCAAACTAGATGTAATGTAGGCAGTTGGACAAGTGGCACGATTTCAAGCAGCACCAAAGGAATCACATGTATTAGTAGTGAAGAGGATATTCAAATATCTCAAAGGAACATAAGAGTTTGGATTATGGTATCCAAAAGGAAAGGATATATCACTTATTTCCTACATAGATGCAAATTGGGCAGGTTGTATTGATGATCGACGAAGCACCATTGGAGCAACATTCTACTTGGGTGAGTGTTTAGTATCATGGCTAAGAAAGAAACAATCATCAATATCTTTATTTACAACCAAGGCAGAGTATATTGCAGCAAAATCATGTTGTACATAGGTTCTTTGGATGAAAAAAATTCTGATAGATATATAGGTTGAGTATCATGAGACCATTCCAATCTATTGTGATAATATAAGTGCCATCAATATCTCAAAGAACCTCGTAATGCACTCCAAGACGAAGCACATTCCAATCAAGTATCACTTTCTATGGGAGAAGGTTTCAGAAAAGAACATCATAGTTGAGTATGTGGGCACAAAAGAACAAGTGGTAGACATATTTACAAAACCACTTCCATGGGAAGACTTTGAATATCTCTGACAGAGACTAGGAGTAATTTCTACTCCAAAATGAATACTTTTGAATGCTTATCTTATATGTCTTAGATGTACATGAGGAAGCACCATAAACAGGAAAAAAGGGGGAGAGATTTATCATATGCAAAAGGCAAATACTTGGAGAGAGAGCATAGAGGCATGTTTCCAAGGGGAGAGATTCTCACAAGGGAAGAATGAGAGATATGACTTCAGAGTGATACCCTTTATCAAAGGGGGAGATAATATTCATATGAAGGGAAAGAGAGTGATCAGAGGATTATAAACACAAATAAAAATCAAAGGCACGTAGACAGGGGGAGCAACCCCAAGGAGAGTTCAGTTAGGGGGAGCAACCCCAAAGGGAGATACCCTTTTCCATTGATATCAAAAGGGGAGAGATAGAAACATTGATAAAGAGTAGAAGCATGAATGTTATCATGACTAAGTGTTTCCATCAATGCCAAAGGGGGGGATTGTCAGAAAATTGTCTTAGGTTGATGGATAGTTGGTATGGATTGTTGGTTGTCATTGATGTCAACTGTTGGAGAGTGATATTGTAGATTGATGTCAACCCTTAGTGATTGATTTCAACCCTTAGAGAAAGTACGGTGGTGAATTCTAGTAGCACAAAGGTTTTGGTAATGTAGCCAAGTTTGTTTGATGTAAAGATGACTCATTATTGTCTTGCCATAGTTGATACTAAGTACAAATGGATGAACTACAAAGTGGCCCCCTTATGGTGAAATTGCTCACGGGAAGACGCTTTGCGGATTGAGTTATCCTAGAAGTATGGTTAGAGAACCCATGATTATTTGTGGAATAATGAGATGAAGGTTAGTTAATTTTCTAGTGAGACTATCCTTGATGGATAGTTTTTTTCATTCCATTTCTGGTGGTATGTGGAATTTCACATAACTCCTCACAGTTAGAGAGTTATGGCCATGAGAAGTTGGAGAACCTAGGTTTGGGTAATGGAACCAAGTTTGTTTGATGGATAATGGTATGAGTTTTGATATATTTTCAGGTTATACTATTCTATATGGAAAGTACATGTCATTCCATTTCTGGTGGTATGTGGAACTTCATATAACTCCTCACGGTTTGAGAGTTATGGCCTTATGAAGTTGGAGGACCCTCATATGCCATCTAGAAGCCCCAAAAGGTCAAAGAAGTCAAAGTGGTTTAAGAGATTTTAAAAGGTAAATAATAAAGTGAAGTGATGAGTGTATTATAATTCAAAGTTAATACAAAATAAATTATTTCAATAATAAATTCAATGGATAAATTAGAAGTGGGTTAACCCTAAAATAAGGAAAGTGGGCAAAGTGACCTAGAAGATGTTTTTAAGGAAGCTACTTGGAGAGTATAAATAAGAGGCAAGTCTCTCTCATTTAAGACACACTTGAGAATATTGAATACCTATAGGTGTCTGAGGTAACCAAAGAATATCTAAGCCAAATTTATGAGGAAAGTGAAGAAAATAAGGCCGAAATTCAAGGAAGGATAAATTCTTTTGATGATGCTTTCTAAGGTATGTTTTTTTTTTTTCGATCATCTCACCATTTTCGTAATAATGTTTTTTATAGAATGATTAATACCGTGAAATTGCTATGAAGTTGAGGAAACATATCCAATTATCTGTGTTAAAATATTCATCTTGTGTGTCGTTGTATTTTTGGAGTTACACTTCGTGGAAAATAGGGTTTGTGGCTAGTCCTGAAACTAGTCAAAACAAGTGTTTCGGGTAAAAACGTCATAACTTCTTCATAACAGATATACATTCAGTAAGAAAAAATGTGTTGGTTAGAGTATAGTATTTAGTATTCTATGTAATATTTTTTGATCAATTCAACAAATATTTCATGCGGGGCACGCTCTACAAGGCCGCTCTCTAGAATAATCCAGAATTTAGCAAGGTGTGCCATTTTTTTTCCATAACTCCTTTTCTGAGAGGTTCCAAGTAGTGAAACCTGGAGGAATTGCATAAAACACACTGAATAACATTGTGTATAATTTTCATATATTTATTCATTACAGGTACAAAGTTATGATTATTTCAAGTTAGGGTTGTTGACTAATCCAAAACTAGTCTTGTGAGACTAAAGAAACGTTTGATGAAAATGATAGTCTCTTGTTGTTAAAGTTAAGGTACATTTGCAAGTATGTGATCATATACACTAGGTATATTACAGAGTTACAAATCATATTTGGATGATGAAATTGATGAGGGATTTTGGTTGAGGTACAAGTTGGGTACATGGTTGAGACAAGTGGTTGATGAGTTGGCACATACATGAGGTGTATAGTTGATGATGTTGGTACATATTGATGAGTCATATTTGATGAGTACTTGACACATTATTGGTACATACTTGGTGCATGGTTAATGCACTTGTTTATGGTACATGTTGATTATAGGTTGAGGTACATGTTGATGCATGGTTTATGTTATTGGTACAGGTTTACATCAATATATATCATAGTGATAGTGTGACAGTGGTTCCATAATTCTACTTATACATTAGGGTGGTTATACGGGGAAAGGGAAGGTGGTTGTAGCCACCTTCCAGTTGTAGCCAGAGAACATAGGGGGTTGTAGCCTCCTTCTGGTTATATTGAGAGAATTTGGGAGTTGGAGCTTGCCTCATGTTGTAGCTTGAGAAACTAGGGGGTTGGAGCCTCCTTCCAGTTGCAGCTGAAAAACAAAGGAATTTGGTTCTTCCAATGAATGTAATTCTTCAAAACATATAAGAAAAAACATTCCGTGGTTTTCTCCCGCTTTGGGTTTCCACGTAAAAAACTGGTGTACTGTGTATATGTATGATTGTTCATTTTTTCATTGCTTATTTACTCTGCAGTTATTGGATGATAATGCTACATTGTTATAACACTTGGATTATATGGTTAAAAAGGATTAAATTGCTCTATTACTGATTCACCCCCCTTCTCAGTAATCCAACAATAGATCCACTGTGTATTATTTGTGGATACACTTTATATTGGCATACACATTGGTCATGTAGCCATGATTACTATATATATGACATGTATCTGCAGTGTACTTGATTGGAATCCATGCTTAGATTGTCCCAAGCATGGGAATTCCCACCTCGATGATTGTTATTATCTTATTTTAGATGATGTGCTCACGAATGCTCGCTTGGATTTACTAGACTCTAATGATTTCCCACTTTATTAAATATGTTGTAATGTATTTCATCCATATATTTCTCTTATGACCTCACACATTAGGGGGCATATGTTATAACTCAAAATGCCACTACTATGCATCTTTGATGTTGGACTACTCATTCATACATCTACCAACCCTTTTTGATGGAGTTCTTCTAAAAAAAAAGTTTTGTATGGTATACATGCCATGTTTCATAGGAAAAGTGTGTACATACACTATTTTCATGCCTAAAATCCCACGTACATATGCTATCTACATAACTAAAAGCACGCATGTACTCTAAAAAGTTGCAAAAAATTATAAAATCCATGCTTTCTGGTGGAGTTTACGGGATATCTTAGGTTTTTCAACCATTTTACCTCGTGTAGCCCTTCTAAAAATAAATTAACCACCATTTTATCATATAAAAAGGGCCCTAGGGGGGTCAATTAGAGATATCAAACAAGAGGCAAGAGAACTATGCCAAATTTTATCCCTTGTATTCCAAGCCTTTTGCATTCTACTTCGAGTTTCACTCAACATTCCCTTCCATCCATCCTCCTTATACCATCCATCCTTTCCCCTTTTATTGGCATGTTAGTGGTGAGGATATTATTGGGAATAGAGCACTTAGAGACAAAGTAGAGGAACCCAGACGAGGTTCATGGATTTGTGCCAACAAAATTCATGTTGTAACTTCCAATTTTGTTATTAAAAAGACAGAACTTCTTGTCCCAGATATTTATGTCTACGTGTTTGTGTTTATGAATGTTATCATCAATAACTAACCCTTTATATGATCTTGATAATTAAGCATATGTTGTTATGTTTGTTCTGTAACATTTTTTCAGGCCATCTTTGGGAGGAGGCATACTATCTTGGAACGAACAACAATCAAAAGGGATAAAAAACAACTGTAAGGACTCAAGGTACACATTTTTGTATTCTCTCTCTTCCCTTAATTATCGAAAGGTTGTGTTTGGTTTGGGTAGAATAGAAGATTTTTCATCTTTTAAGGTTTCAAGGCTCTACGTAGTCTCTAGACCCAGTTTAGAGGGATTTTTCCCATAGCAACCATGCAGTCGTATAGGCCCAAAGTTCCTCTAGAAGTCTATCTTCCCAATATTTGTGATGCATTTGTACTATTTTAGTCAGAATAGCCTCCAATACTTTGTTTGTGGATTCAACTTTCCCATTGGCCTACAAATGATATGGATAAGCCTTGCAGTGCTTGATTTGATCTGCTAGAAAAGGGATTGTATTGATTTTGATGTGAATTGAGCTCCATGTCCTGTTACAATCTCTCTTGGAACACCAAAATGGGTAAAAGTATCCTCATAAAGAAAATCAACAACATATTTTACACTATATTGATATAAAGATTTTTCTTCTACCCATTTGGTTACATAATTTGTACAAACTAAGATATACCTTCTTTTTCTCGATGTAGGAGAGATTGGTCCTATGAAGTATAAATTCCATCTTTCGAAGGGATCCAACAATACCTCTGGTTGGGGGGTATTTTTGTTATCTTGCACGGGCCTCCCCATCCTTTGGAAGTTATCAAAACTCCTTACATAGCTTTTAGCATCATTTAAGAGTGTTGACTAGTAGTACCCCCGATGAAGTACTTTGTAGGCCATCCACTTATCAACAAAGTGACCCCCACATAGACCATCATGGAAATATTGAAAAATTTCAAACATCTTCTCTTCTCTTACAAATATTCTAATAATTAGATCTGGTCCAGTACAAAAGAGATCACCTCCAATCCATGAGTAATTAGAATTGAGATCGACAATTTTCTATATTTGTGAACCATGGAGAGTTAGTAGAAATAGAAAATAGAAGTTCATCCAGAAAACTATCATCTACAAGATCATTCTCACTTCTATTTTGAATTTTGGAGAGGAAATCTGCAACGATATTTTCCTTCATAGGCCTATCTATTACAGTGATGTTAAACTCCTACATTAATAATAACCACCTAGTGATTCAACCATTGGTGATTAGTTTATTCATCAAGAATTTAATGGCAGAGTGCTCTATGTGAACAAATACTTTGTAACCTATTATATATTTTTATGAATTTGCTTATGGCATATATAACAACTAGGAATTCCTTTTTGGTAATAGTATAAATGAGCTCGACTAGTGGCATGTTTTTTCTTATGAAATAAACAACATAGAACAAATCATCTTGTTTTTTCCCTAACACAACTCCAAGGGATGTATCTGAAGCATCTGTACTAGTATAAAATGGGGTAGACTAGTTAGGCCCCCTAAGTACTGGTGTTTTGAAAGATTTTCTTTTAAGCCCTCGAAGGCATTTTGGCATTGTGAGTCCCATACAAAATCAATATATTTGTTGGACAATAATTTTGAATAACTAAGTTTTGAAGAGAGAGAAAAAAAGTAGAAAAGGGAGTAGTTTGTGTTGATGATTAGAGCTGCGTGAGACATCCTCCAGGACACAAAAATGAGAGAGATCCCCTGATTTGGGTGTGTGGATCCTATATGAGAAAGAACTAGAAAATTGTGATGTACTCCTCTGTGCAAAGAGTTGACATGATACTCCAGATGATTCTCCTGTGTAACACAATGAGAAAGAATATATGCTGAGTTGGACGTGCCTATGGCTGAGCACATGTGAACGTGTGAAATCCCATGAGTTGGGTGCATCGTTCTGAGACATAGATGAAATGATGTATTAGCCTCCTTTGAGTAGAGAGTTGATATGATGAACTCCATATGAATCTCTTGTGTAATGCAATGAGAAAGAATATCTGCTGAGTTGGACGTGCCTGTGGATGAGCATAGGTGAACGTGATCCTAGTGGCTGAGCACTAGTGAGTATAGTTCTCCTGTGAGATGCAGTGAGATATAGATGTGGACATCCCTGTGGCTGAGAAAATATGGATGTGCCCCTAGTGGCTAAGCACTAGTGGTTGTATGAAATCCCTTGCTATATTGTTCAAGAGTCAGACTTACCTGTAACCCTATTTGTGATGTAAAGGGTACAGGTCGGCCCCACCATAAAGTGAAAGATAATTAATGTAAAAGATAATTAACATGGTAATTATTAATTATATTACAAGTTATTGAGGTCGTCCCTGTTGCTCCAATAGACACTACTATTGACAGGATCAGTCTAATATAAGTAAAGGTAAATTCCTCATTGAGGAATCATATCACAAGTGTGAGTTTGGAAATTTCAGAAAACACTTGTTCTTGGGAAAAGTGCGCATCTCTCTTGGGCGCTAGGTTTCTAAGTTTTGTGAGCACCCTTTTGTGTGCTAGGTGTTTATGGTGGTGAAGGTATTTCTCTTGAAGAATACATCAAAGGACTTGATGGGTTTTATTCCCTTATTGAGAAGGGTTTCTTAGGATACTTCTTGTGTACTTGTGCATGGTGTTTCTTCTTGTGATATTGGTTGCTGCAAAAAATTATTTATGGTTTAAGTAAAATGATAAGATGGAATGAAATTCTTTCTTAATCCTTTCTCATTAAAAATTAAACATGGCATCATAGCATAGGTCTTGAAGACCCCATTGCACAATCATCTACCAATGTCCTCTCATTTCTGTATAACCGTACGACCTTGCTAGGGTTTCCAGAAAATCCATACGACCCTCCTTTCTGTGGTGTTCTATCCCTTAATAATTGGACATTGGGGATATTTTTGAAATTGAAGAGTACGACCTCCTTCATCTCACCCCCAGATACTCTCAAAGTTAAAATCCAATAATTTTTAAATTTTGGCCCTAGGGTTTCTAGAGTTCCGCAATTTTCTGCAGAATCTTGATTTTAGGGTTTCTGCAACTCCTTGAAGAAACGTTTTAGCTCAAAAAGAATTCTTGTGACACTCTAAAAGTTTATTTTTGGCATTCATAAGCCCAAAAAAACCTAAGGTTACTATTCCAAGCTAACCATTAGGTTTTCTAAGTCCAGTTGGTGAGAGTTTGTGAAGAAATCCAAAAATATGAAGAACATAACTTTAGTGGAAGATAGGCTTGATGGATCAAGACAATTCATCTCCTAGAAGTCAAGGATTCAGGTCACCCTTGAATAATATGAACTTTTGAGTGTGGTAACAAGTAATTTTCCAAACACAACTACCAATCAAGAGAAGGAATAGGAAGAGAAGAAGAAGTCAAGGCAAGAAAAATATTCATCTACTCAGTAAGAGATCACCTCGTACATCATATTGCCAACCAGAAAAAAACTTATGAAATGTATGAAGCAATGAAATATATGTTTGAAAGTGACAACACCCTCATAGCCCTTACCTTAAAGGGAAAACTTCAAAGTACCAATATGACAAAAGGTGATACAGTTTCCTTCTTTATGAAGATATCAGAGATCAAAGAACATCTAGGTGGCATTGGATAAATCATGTCTGATAGAGAACTTGTCTTATCTACTCTCAAAAATATTCCAAAACATTGGGAAAATTTTCTTCAAATAATCAATGTAAGAGAAAATTTACTAACTTTTGATCGTCTGTGGACATAATGTACTCAAGAATAACTTAAACTTAGAAATAGAGGAGTGGAAGACTCTCCTTATGACAACCATGCTCTTGCACTTTATACACAGAAAGGAGGAAGATTCAAAAGAAACTTTAGACAAACATTCAAATATGAGAGTTCTCCATCAACCTCAGGTCATAATCAGAGAAGAGATGTTTCAGATATTCAATGCTTCAAATGTGACACATATGGGCACTATGCAAGAAATTTTCCAACTAGGAAGAAAGGAACAATATGCTTCCGCCACTAACATTGATCCAGACCCATCCCAAAAGAATGAAGATAAGAGAGATGAGAAGTATTTCCTCTAAAAAAATATAAAGTTGAGAATAACTGCATATCCAGGTAAATTGTTTGAACATTAAATTTATAGTTGATTTCATTCTTAAATAAGTGAAGGGTATTATCTCTAGTGTGGGATCCCTCATGACTTGGACCATTATCCTTGGTATGAGAGTCCAAACCTTATTGATTTATTATTATACTAGACATAAAATATCTAGCAAGTGAGTAAAAGAAGACATCCATCCTTCAGAGACTAGAGAGAGTTACTTGACTCAAAGGGAGTAAAAAAAAATTGAAAAGAAGGAAGAGACATTATCTTCTCCCCCTTCAACAATTTAGAGGGAGATAGAAATTATTCTAGCTGATCCAGTTGCTCCAGTTGATATGCCCAGAGATATTGTAGTAGGGAATAAAAAGGCCTGCTTAGGATTGAAAAAACTCTGCATAAGGAAGAGGAACATACAAGTCCCTGAAGGGAAATTTTGAGAAAGAAAAAGAGTTTTTCAAGCTACCCTTCATCCATGAGCCACTTCGTTGATTCTGAGGTTTCCTTTCATAGAGAAGCGATAGGTGAATAGGTATGGAAAGATGCCATAACAGAAGAATACTAGTATATCTTAAAGAATTATGTATGATACATTGTTCCAAGACCAGAAGGGAAGTCTATGGTGACTTCCAAATGGATCTATAAAATCAAGCATACAACTAATGGAAGTGTTGAGAAATACAAATTGAGATTTGTGGCCAGATGATTCCCACAAACAGAGGGAGTTGTCTATGATGAGACACTTGATCCAGTAAGACCAATACACTTCCATCTGTACTACCATCCATGAGTTGGAAACTACATTAGATGGATAGATTCTTGATGAGTTTGGGTTTCAACAAAGGTGTTGCTGATCCAAACCTATATTAATACATTGGTGAAGAGAGCTTAATTTCAATGACTTATTCATAAAGACGAGTTTTTGGATACAAACAAGATTTGACTTCTGATTTCAAGATAAATGATCTCAGTATAATGCACTACTTCTTGGGACATGAAGTATGACAAAAGACTGATGAGATTTTTCTTGAGTCAAGGAAAATATACAATAAGGATATTAAAGAAGTTCAATATCACTAAATGCAAATCCATGCCTACACAAATGATGATGGATTTGAAAAAAATGAATGATGATGATTCAGACAAGATTGATCCACAACTTATTGGATCACTGATGTATCTGGTTAAACCCATAATCGATATATGCTATGCAGTGAATGTACTTAGCGAATTCATGAGTCATCCGAGACAAAATCACTGGAAAAACAATGAAACATGTATTGATATATCTACAAGGCACAATTAGATATGGCCTGAGATATGCCTCTAATGTAGACTTGAGTTTGCAGGGATATGAAGAATGGACATAAAGTACAGTGGACCATAAGAGCACATCTGATTTTTGTTCTACTGTGAATTTTTCCATGGTTTCCTGGTGCAACAGGAAACAAAGATCTGTTGCCTTGAGTACCACATAACCAGAGTATATATCATTGAGTGTGTGAAGCAACATGGCTTCAAAATCCTCTAACATATTTACTTGATCATGAGATGGATTCTATGATTATAACCAGAGCTATGTGAATCGCTTTGAGAACCCTGTGTTTCATGAAAGATCAAAACATGTTGAGATAAAATATCATTTTTCATAGACCCGATGCAGAGGAAAATAATACACATGTAGTACCTTCCTACACATGAGCATATTGCATACATATTCACCAAACTGGATTGGTGAAGAATACGTGTTTATGACCGCAACCAACACAAAGTTTGAGTACTTCTGTGCGAGACTTGGCCTGATGGAGAATGCTTTCCTAGATGCGAGGGAGTGTTGATGATTACAACTGCGTGAGACATCCTCCAAGACACAGAACTGAGAGAGAGCCCTTGAGTTGGGTGTATGGTTCCTATCAGAGACAAAACTAGAACCTTGTGCTGGCCTCCTCTGTGCAAAGAGTTGAGCTGATACTCTAGATGAGTCTCCTGTGTAAATAAGTGAGAAAGAAGATCTACCGAGTTGGACATGCTTGTGGCTGAGCACAGGTGAATGTGTGAAAGACCATGAGTTGGGTGCATCGTTCTGAGATAGAGATGAAACGATGTATTAGCCTCCTCTGAGCAGAGAGTTGAGATGATTAAATATAGATGAATCTCCTGTGTAATGCAATGAGAAATAATATCTTCTGATTTGGACGTGCCTGTGGATGAGCACATGTGAACGCGATCCTAGTGGATAAGCACTAGTGAGTGTAGTTCTCCTATGAGACACAGTGAGATAAAGATGTGGACATCCCAGTGGCTAAGAATATATGGATGTACCCCTAGTGGCTGAGCACTAGTGGGTGTATGAAATCCCTTGCTATATTTTTCAAGAGCCAGACTTCCCTGTAACCCTATTTGTGATGTAAAGGGTACAGGTCGACCCCACCATAAAGTGAAAGATAATTAATGAGAAAGATAATTAATGTAAAATATAATTAATATGGTAATTATTAATTATATTATGAGTTATTGAGGTCGACCCTGTTGTGCCAATAGACACTACTGTTGACAATATTAGTCTAATATAATTAAAGGTAAATTCTCCATTGAGGAATCGTATCAAAAGTGTGAGTTTGGAAATTTCAGCAAACACTTGTTCTTGGGAAAAGTGCACACCTCTCTTGGGCACTAGATTTCTAGGTTTAGTGAGCACCCTTTTTTGTGCTAGGTGTTTATGGTGGTGAAGGTATTTCTCTTGAAGAATATAGCAAAGGATTGGCTGGGTTTGCTTCCCTTGTTGAGAGGGTTTTCCCATGATACTTCTTGTGTACTTGTGAATGGTGTTTTTTTTTGTCATCTTGGCTGCTACAACAAATTGTTTATGGTTTAAGTAAAATGGTAAGATGGAATGAAATTATTTCTTAAGCATTTCTTATTGAAAACTCAATAGTTTGTGGGGTCAAATAAGAAGTTAGAGCGTGCACAAAAGAAGGAAGGAAAAACAACATGTTGGCGTAAAAGCAACATGACGGCGTAAAAGTTGGAAAAACAACATGAAGGCATAAAAGTAAGAAAAGTAGCATGCTGGAAAAAAAGAAGGAAAACAACTAGGACCTATTAGGGTTTTGGGATAAACTATTAGGGTTATGAGCCCTAACTCTATGTATAAATATGTAATGGGTTGGGAAAGAATAGGCTACTGATAAAGAGGGATTATGTTTCTTTTGAGTGCTTGAATATTTACTTAGGGTTTTGGAGAGATTTTGCAGAGAGAGAGAGAGAGAGAGAGAGAGAGAGAGAGAGAGAGAGAGAGAGAGAGATGCACTACAAAGTGGCTAGGATATATTGAGGATATAATATGTTGTATCTATTGTAAGCACAATTCACATGCCTGGGGTTATTAATGCATGAAGACTAATATAGAAGACAACCGTTGTGGACATAGCCCAAGGATTGGGTTAACCATGTTAAATCTTGTGTGTGCATGTATCCTTTGATGTGGTTGTTCATGGATGTTCTATTTATGCATGATTAATATAGATCTGTTTACTATATGATTGATGCACACTAATAATGAATGATATAGTGTGTTACTTATGTTGCAATCTATTTTATAAGGGTTCTGCACAATAGAGTTTGTTAACTAATCAAAGGAAATGAATAAAGATATTTCACACAGGGTGGATAAATAGTAATGAATATGATGATAGCCTCACATCCCCTCGTCCTTACAGAAACTTGGTTTCTGTAGCCCTAGTAGATTCCTCGGGTGAGACTTCACTTGCATGCAAGTGACGCCAAAAGGGATGGTATCTAAAGGGTTTTGTTGGTTGAATAAACTGAACCTAGGGTTTTATAACCATGCACCAACAAATGGTTCCATTGCCGGGACCCATAATCTATAATTGAGGGAATGTTTTGGAGGCTGACTAAGAAAGAGATCGCTAAGTGGTTGGAAAGGAAAGAGTAAGTATTTTCCCAAGGAGAGAATAGAAACCCTCGGATGAGTGACAAACAATGGTTGCAAAGGTATGTCTTCAAAAATATGCATGGGATTTTCTTTGGTGAATTTCATGTTATTTTAACTGAATGGTTAGAAAAGTTAGTGGAGAATAATGGAAGATACCGAACTGCAACCCCGAGGAACTGGACCCCTAAGTTGGTAAGACAATTGAATTCTGTAAGTAATACTACTTCTCGTGCAATTGATTTCCGGTTGAATAACATATTGGGGGGTTATATTATGGAATTTGCACCATAATTTTCCTTGCCCCAAAAGCATGGGAAGAAAAGTACCATCTAGAGACTTTTGAACTGACCCCAAATTTGGGGAAGCATTGACCCACAAAATGGATGGAATGAAAATATGGGTGAAGGGAACATTCCAAAAAAGACCTTTGGTTCATAGAAAAATAGAGGGGGAGTCAAGTTATATGTGTTCTGAGCTAGAAATAACGATTAAGAGTCTCTAAAACAAGCTGAAAAATAGGGCTGTGAATTTTAGTTGTTAGATGCGCAAGCCAATTGTTGTGACTCCCTGAGTCAAGAACAATCCCCTTTGCTTGGTGGAATTGAAGATATATCTTGCTAATTTATGTTGAAGGAGAGTGAGATTTATATTTATACCTCTGGTATTGAGTGAGATTTTTCCCTCATGGAATCATATTTTGGCTATGGGGTGGCCAACTGTAAGGATAGAAAAAAGATAGTTGTGCCTATGGTTGGGTGGAAAGAGGCTCACCCATTTTCCAATCTATCTTAAATTCTTGGATAAGTGTTCCAGTTTTTTGTATATGCCATGATAAGTCCTTGATGCTATGTAATTTATGTTTTGGTCATATGAAGAATTTGATATTTTGTTAAAGAAATGAAATTGTTGCTCCATGTGCTTGGCTGATTGTAAAATATGAAGTGAGTAGTGAAAAACATATTCTATTTTTTTTCCTTTGACTGTTTTTGTTTTTAAAGACCGTTGCAAGTATTTATTTGTAACTATGAGTAATAATAGAGTGTTGGTTGGAAATTTACAACCCATTTGTATGAATAAATCTCATGTGTTAGCAATGAATACTAAGCTGTTTAAGTCTTCATAGAGCATTTGAAGATAAGAATGCATAATTTCTATTAAATGAATGTTTCTCCCTATAATACGGAAGTTGTAGATCAGTTCTGAGAGGTGACCCATCCCTGGTTAATGGACAAGTCTTAAGACCTTCTTGGAAGGCTTAGCTGAATGTTAAATAATTTGT
>JZKD02S2129294.1:221719-235986 GCA_000966675.3 Picea glauca
TATATATATATATATATATATATTACTTGGAATAGAGTCTGGGGAAACCCACTAGGCAGTTCCCCTCATTTCGAGAATGGTACCTGGGGTAAACTAGATTTTGTAGAAAGATGAGGCTTTTTCGATAGCTTTCTCATTTAAGAGCTCAACATGTCACTTGCGGGAATTGAACCTGGGTTGGGGGGAAAACACCCTTCAACATTCTTGAACATTCTTGAGAAAAATTTGCATGGTGAAAGGAGGCTAGAAAATCCCTGTAATTATTCAAAATTACCATTTATTTTCTTATTACATTTGAATATTAGGAGGAGGACATCTTATATTATAAACCATGTAATTATATTCTGTGCACGTGAGTGGAGAATCTCGGAAATTCCTTTTCTAGGAAAAGAAATAATTTTGCTAAATTACCAGTTGTTTGACAATGCATGTATTCCAACAGAAGATGAACACCTTCATTGACCACTCACTCAACCAGATCAAATATCAACACATCGATGTTTTTGACATGGTAAAACTCATATTGGGAAACATCCACATAGTATTTTATTAATGCAAAAGAAAAAGATTACAATGAGATTTACAAGAGATTTTCTCACAATTGATCATCGAAAAATGACCCTTCATGCTCTTTAAATAGCATGGACCAATCGAGTGTTAAGACATTGATTGATGGAGCTATTAAGACCGAGGAGAATATGAACCATCAAATCACTCTATGTCGGGAACATATTGTGACTGTCGTATTTCTGACTACAAATGCATACTTATGCATACTAAATAAACACACTAAGAAAAACACTTTTACCTAACGACACATTAGACCAAGTTGATCTTAACTAACTCCTAAGTGTCTAAATATTCTAACACCAGTGAAATGAATATGGACTGTATAGAGGCTAACTCTGTAAACTTGGAGAAATTGATGTTGGTGTATTTTTGTTATTAATTTCAATGCACGGGAATTATTTTTCCTTTCTCTCAACATTTTAAAAACATTAAAACTTACCAGAGTATTGAGCACTGGGAGGTGGAGGAAGTAAGATGCATGCGTTACGTGATATACCCAGGGGATGGTTAAATAAAATATAAACATTATATAAAATAATATTAATAAACCCCACCGGGTTATCAAGAACTCGGAGATGGAGAAGGGAAGGTGCATGTGGCCAATATATAATATTATTACTAAACTCCATTGGGTTATTGGAAACTGGGAGATGGAGAAGGGAAGGTACGTGTGGTAAGTAATATACTCAAGGGCCAGTGAAAACATAATGTAGACCAATTTAATAGTCCCCAATGCATTATAATAATAATCTAGTATTTATTAAACCCCCATTGGAGTTATTGAACACCAGAAGATATACCTGGGGGTTGATGCAAACATAATATAAACTTAATTTAATGAACCCCGATGCATTATAATATAAAATATTATTTTTAATTTTCCCATCGGAACATCAGAGCTCGAGGAATGATAAAAATACAAGTTTGGCAGGTAATACACCCGAGGGTCGATTAAATAAAATATAAATAATAAACCCTACCGAGATGTTGGGACCCCGAAAAAAGAAAGGAAAGTAAAATTTTGGTATTTATCAGGCCAATGAAATAGATTAAGGAAAAATGTTAATATGTGGGGTGTTAAATTAAGTTGAATTAATTTATAATAATTTGGATTAAATAAATAAAATCCCAAGATGCGGGATTTTAATGTGGAAAGTGTTGCACCCCAGTCCGATGACACGTAACCTTTCCATGCCACATACTTGCCACCTATGCTGACTCATAGCTGTCTCATGTGATGCCATGTCACCTACCATGTGGCAGTGTACGAGCTTGTTGTTCTCAATAAAATAGTTAAAGGGCCATAACTTTGATCCCGAGTCTGGAATCGAGGAAAATTTGGATATCATTGGAAAGCTCTTGATGAGTAGAAGATGATGGTTCTTGCAAAAGGAGGTTTCGATATGGATAAGGAAAATAAATTTTTTGATACCCCACCCCTTTAAGAGAATCCTAAGGGGCAGGTTACAAACCCAAGATTTAATTTTTAGTTGATCATTAACGACAAAATTCTGCCATTAAGGATTTTTCCAATCTCTTAGAAATCCCCTCTTTACATCTTTTAACATTTCTTGATTTAGGTTTCACTTTCATACATTGCACATCAATAAGATGAAGGGTCTCAAATAACTAAGAGAAAGTCACCTAGGTGATCTCTTCTTGCAGTCTACCCCCATATTTCCCTTAAGTTTAGGGTTAAATTCAATCACCCCCATGGATCACATTGACTCATTTAAGGAGTCAAAAGCTAACAAGAGAGTCCTAATATAACTTCCTATCTTCATAGGGCCATTAAATATTGAGAAGCCTCAGGTTCTTAACCAACTCCTTTCTTTTAAGCTCCACTACAATACTTGAAGTGA
The DNA here is from genome assembly GCA_000966675.3 of Picea glauca. NCBI lineage: Eukaryota > Viridiplantae > Streptophyta > Pinopsida > Pinales > Pinaceae > Picea > Picea glauca. The sequence continues at coordinate 224,152 of JZKD02S2129294.1, forward strand.
ACACTGAAGATGATGTAGATTTAAATTTAGTGTTCCACCCCATGTAACATACCCAACCCCCTTAGTACCTTTTAAGGAAAGGGTATTAAAATTTCGCTTTTTCTCAATCAAATCAAAGCCTCCTCTAGAGGCTTCCATCATCTCCTACTCATCAAGAGTTTTACAATCACTATAAGTATACCTAAATATGATATCATAGTAAAAATTTATGGCTGTCCAAAGTTCTTGGGCCTCATTAGCTAGGTGCCACCTCATTTCCATGTGGTTGCCTATCCCATGTGTCATATGATGTGGCACGATTGTGGCTCCAACGTGGTGCTTTCCACATGATTCACCAATCCATGGTTTCGATCCCACATAATTTCAAGTCGTTATCTTCATTGTCAAGATTTTATTTCCATGGGTCGCAAAGGCCCCAACCAAAAGTTACAATGATGATTTGTTAATAGAGCCTATCCCATATCTGATGGTCCTCGTGCTGATCATATCATGACACCAACTGAGTTTGCAAACCCTAAAGTACATGGTGTTTAACGCCCACTCTTCCATCCTCCTATGCTTTGATGAAATTATTCTGGGATCAACGATCCATATTCACTGGCCCACAGATCCAACAACCCGAAATAAAACAAAGGCCCAGAGGAACTTCTCATATAATGGGACCCACCTTACATCATAGACCAATTACATAGTGACATATGTCACTACTCAACCACACTGGATGCGATGCTTACATCCTCGTGTCATCGTGACATCCACCTCTAGTTTCTACGAATCTTGAGGAAGTTAATGGTGGAGATATCCTTTGCCCAACACCAAATCAATGATTCTCATCATGTCTCCTTTCCAAGCCTTCAAACTCCGACGAACGAATCAGATCTTCTCGGATATTCACCTACATGTGTTGAATCCTCTTGACACATGATGTCATATATGCATGGCATGTGGCACCATTGTCACTTGGCACATGGCAATCATATTTCCCATAGAAACTATAATATCTCTAGGTCGCGCCCAATTGTAATATAGATGAAAATGTACTTAAGTTGGTGAGCTGTTTTGATATCATTTTGTATATACATTCCATGGCATAGTGCATGCATGTACTACGCAGTGCAATGATGAAGTGTGCACATTCCAGGATACCGCGCGCAACATATTAAGTGCACGCGATTGTGAGTCCAACGAGCCTTTGTGTATATTTTATGTTTTAGAGGCTAGTGATCCAGTTATTATAAGCTAGGATGCTTATGTTTTGATTAGGCCGAAGAGCCTAGATGTTAAAGGCTAGTGTGCCTATTTTGTATATGTCTCATATTTAATATAAAATACATCGCTGTGCGCAGACCGACCATGATAAAATAGATGGGGGAATAAACTCCAATGGTTAGGGAAAGGGAGGGGCTAAGTTAAGGAAAGGGGCTAAGCTAGGGAGCTTAAGCCAAAAAGGAATATTATATTAATATTTCTTAAATCATAAAGTATGGATAATTATTTATCCTAAGTTCTAAAGTTGGGTACAAGTGGGCCAAAGTAGCTCCCAACATGACAAGTGTCAAGTTGGGGACATGCATACATATTGTTTGGAGTTAGTTCATTTCCTATCATATTTTCCATGATTCCTTCCATCATTTAGCCATCCAGTCAATCATCCATGAGTATTCACACCCATTGAGATATCCTTTATATCTTCATGACTGTACCTGAACCCGTATCCATAGACATTTTTGTGTTGGTGTGTCTGGTTATCTTGGGAGCTGGACTAAAGAAGCGGGTTTCCAGGCCCGTGAGAAATTCTCTGGGTGAGAGAATTGCTGGGGATTGATTTCCTGAAGGTGTTGAACTACAACTACAATGCTCTGAGACTTCCTGTCCGACCTGTTGCTGAAGCCTGGAAAGGAAGTGGGGCAACCAGAGGATTGTTGAGCAGAGAAGGGGCACACTTCCTGGGTGGGACAAACATGTGGGGAATGAGGGACTATGGGTTGTTAGTTTGATTTAGCACCCGAGACATAATCTTTACTGTTGTCCATGAGCCTTTAGCCTAGTTAGGAATCCCTTTACCCAGGTGGATTTTAGTCCCGGCTCGGGGGTGACTCACTGTTGAGAGTGATGAATAGTGTGGTATAAGGATGGGAGGTTCATGGAAGGTCTGCACGCAGTTGGTGACATTATTACCAAGATAAGTTCCATTTGTGTGATAAATTTACATGTTGCATTGTTATTTATGTGCTTATTTTTATGGGTTGTCATATGTGCAATTATAATGATGGTTATTTTTATGGGTATTCCTGTATATGCTGCATGTATTTGTTTACTGTTATTTCAGTGTGAATCCATGCATTTATGAAATGTAGTTTTCTGTTTATGTTTTACATGTAAAGCTTCCGTAAGTGTTCTGTGTGCATATGTTTTAATTTCATGTAGTTAGAAAACTTTATGTGGCATAGCTCAGTTGGTTGTTGAGTGTGTTACAGTATGTTCCGCAGAGAAAAGAAGAGAGTTCTCTGATGTAGCGTGGCCCAACATGGATGGTCGGGGATGTTACAAATTGGCATATGAGCCTCAGTTTTCAACACTGAGCCTGAATGGGCCAAATGAGTTGAGTTGAGGCAAAATTACAACAAAGAAATTACTTTGAAGTGGCCAAATTTTGAGTTGTAGAGTGTCCATGGTAATATTTTGAAGCAACGATGCAGAATTAGGAAAAGCCCCAATTTATGTTGTTAAATTCATGAGAAAATGGATAAATTCGGCCAAGTGATGAGATATTCTCGATTTAATATCTGTTCTGGCAAATTCAGGCCCATAATTGGTCGGATTTGAAGTCACAGTGAAGCCATGACAGTTGGAGCGAGTTTTATAATTAAAATTCTCAATTCGTGAATTGATTTTTGGGAAATTCATTCCAGAAATGTCAACCCACAATGATTTTTTATTGCAGAGGTTGAATTGGTGTTATCGGGGTGAAATTGAACAAATTTCTTGGTTGCATAATGTTATGGTAAATTGGGGAAAAGTTAGGAAAAAGCCCCAATTTTTGCAGCAAAATTCACGAGGATTTGATGCGCATAAAGGTGAATGTGCACATGTGGGCACACTAAAAATGCATGATGCACAGTGAAAATCTTGTGATAGGTAATATTTGACACTGTGCGGCAATATATTGGTGTGCTAGTGTGCGTGCTAAATTTTGTTGCTGTGCAGAAAAATGTTAGTGTGTGGGTGTGTGTAGTAAATTTTGGTGCCGCGCGGAAATTTTTTAGTGTGCGGGTGTGCGCACTAAATATCAGTGCTGCATGGAAAAATGTTGGTGCATAGGAGCACGTGCTAAATTTATCATTGCGTGATGTTCACACATATAATAATGACGTGTGTGGTGTGCACAGTATTGGCACAACTTAGTGGAGTTTGGTAGTTGTGCGCGCAATGTGGGTGTATGTTGTCGCTCGACAAATTAGTTAGTGGTGCGCATTGAGTTTTAATGCACGGAGGAGACGTACTAAACTCTGGCATGGTGCAGCGCGTCGAGTGAAATGTGCATGGAATATCTGTGTGTGATACACAAAATGTGGGTGGTGGATATTGGCGCGATATGAAAGTAGTGCGCGCAAGTTATTGGCGCGACAAAGAAGTGATACACAGTGGTTTTAAAGTGCGCGAAGCACGATTTACCTTGTGTTGTTGATGCACATGGTAAATACAGGTGCATAGATTGAAATTTTTGTGTGTGAAGTCGTTTGAAGGGTGAACAAAAACAAAAAACCAACGATTTTCTATGACGTTTTATATCATTTGGTCGTCATACTTTTGCAACGCGTTTTTGAGAGCCTTAAGAGCATTTTTAACAACTCAAAAAAAACCATGAGACAAAGGTGTACCAAAGGTACACTATGTCTCTGCATCTCAAATGAAAGAGCTCAAATAGATCTTTCTAATGGTGTAAACTATTCATCAAACAAAGCTTTTATGAGAAAGTTATAGCTAAACAGTGAAGGGTAAATTTTAAGACCCATCTAACTTCAAAGGGCCATAACTTTCTGCTCCGGAATCAGATTGAGGCACAAGAGTAGTCAATGGAAAGATATTGAACTATAGAAGGAATTCCTAGAGCTAAATTAAATTCTTTGTCATGTTAAAGGTGTTTAATATGGAAAATAAGGTACCTATAGCATTCCAGACCCAAAAACACAAATTGGCCTAGAACTTCAGCAGGCTGTAACTAGCATCCCAGAACCCAGAATAAGGTGAAACTTGGAAAAAACGTCCATAATATATTTATGCAGAAACCCAATTGAGATCATATGAAAATTTCAATGGAGTAGGTGCAAAATTTCATATTTACAATGCAGAGTTGCGACAAGTTGAAAAATGAACATAAAAAAATAATGGGAAAATTTCAAATGACCATAACTTTCTGCTCCAGACTCGGAATTGAGCATGTGAATAGGCGTTGGAAAGGTATTGAAAAATGGAATTAAATATACACCTAGAAAATTGATCTAGGCATTCAAAATTTCAGGAAATCAGAACAAAGGATTCTGATATATTATTGAACCAAAATGGTTCATATTTTCATGAATTATTGAAACAGTTAGCCTGACAAAGTTTGTTGGTTGCACATTTTGCAGAGTTAACAACAACTAGATCAGATCAAGATCAGCATAGATTCCAGAGTAATGGAAGAGGAATAGGGGACTTACAGTCAACAATATGGGAGTAGAGGGATGGATGTCCATTTGGGCATTGAAGGAACAAACTCCAATGGACATGGAGAAGAAAGGGATGAAAATATGAATATGCAAGAGACCATTAAAAATTTGCAAAAGGATGTCCAAAGCCATAAATCTGATAATGAAAGGCTTATGAGAGCCAAGGAGAAGTAGGATGACTTGAACATGAAGATATTGGAGAGTTTGAAATAATAGAAAAGAAATTGGATAAGGAGAGTGGCTTAAGCAAGTTAGGAAGTCACAGGTATCATGATGAGAAAATAAAATCAAGGAGTGTTAGCAGACATCACCATCACTCCCCAAGGAATTACAATAAGAGGGCACACAACATCTCAAGTCCATCCCCTATCAGAAAGCATAAGAGGTCTGGAGTGGATGAATGACGAGGAGAAATGAAAAAAATCAAACCTCCTACATTTGATGGTGATCACAAGAAGGATGAAGATGCAGAAACATGGTTGCTGGGCATGAGAAAGTATTTTCAATTGCATAATTATTATTCTAATGCAGAAGGTAGAATTTCTATCTATCAACTCAAGGGAAAGGCATCCATGTGGTGGGATCAACTTGTGCAGGTGAAACACATTAAAGAGAAAAGTGTTACTCGGAGAGAATTCAAGAAGTATTTTGAGAAGAAATACTTGACTAAGATATATTATGACAAGAAAATGAAAGAGTTCTTTGAACTCAAGCTTGGGAGTATGACCATTGATGAATATGAAAGAAGGTTTCTAGAACTGCCGAAGTATGTCGCTTTCAGCAAGGATGAAACAATTAAGATTCAGAGGTATTTGAGTGGATTGCCATCATTTATCAGTGACAAAATATAGTATGATGATCCCAAGACATTGGAGGAGACCATAAGGTGAGCTAAATTCCTCTATGATCAACAAAAATCAAGGCCAACTTTCCAAAAATCTTGGGAAGACAAAAATAAATTCAAGGTGGATCAGAGGAAGAAGGGAGCTAAGACACCATTCTTCAGAAACAATCCATAGGGACAACAAACTCCTAGAGAGCCCAGAATGATTGAAGTAGGGGGTCAAAGGTTAAGGCAACCACCTATTCAATGTTGGGGTTGTAAAGGGGATCACATGTTCAGAGATTGTCCTCACAGAGGTGAAAATGGGAGGACTATTAACAATGCACAACAAGATGAAACAATGGAGGACATGGGAAGAAATGTGCCAAGGATATATGCAGTCCTGGACAACAAGCAAGAAGAGTATCGGTCACATATGATTGAAGTGGAAGGTATGATTAACAACCAAACCATTGCTATTTTAATTGATTTAGGAGCTAGCCATAGTTATATAGATCCTAAGATGGTGGAAAGTTTGCACTTGACAAGGAGAAAGCATGAGAAATATTGGTTGGTGTAGTTGGCTACAAGAGATAAAAGAAAATTTAATGAGATGGTTAAGTCATGTCTTATGGACATGAATGGGATGAACACCAAGGTAGATTTGAACATCTTGCCTTTAGGTTCCTATGACTGTCTAATTGGGATGGATTGATTGGACCAACATCATGCTCTCTTAGACTATTATAACAAAGAATTTACTTGCTTGGATGAGGAAGGGAAACTAAGGAAATTGCAGGGAGTTCCCAGGGCTGTAACCATCAGAGAGATTTCAACATTGTAGCTGAAGAAATGTTACATGAAAGGGTGTCAAATATTTGTAGCACATATGGAGGAGACACCTAAAGATAAGGTGTCAAATTTGGAAGATTATGAAGCCCTAAAAGAGTTTGAAGATGTGTTCAGGGAAGTACCAGGACTACCCCCAAAGAGAGACATTGATTTCTCTATAAATCTAATGCCTGGAGCAACTCCAGTGTCAAAGACTCCTTATAGAATGAGTACACCAGAGCTGAAGGAGTTTCAAATGCAACTTGAAGAGCTTCTGAAGAAGGGGTATATACACCCAAGTGTGTCACCTTGGGGTGCCCCAGTCTTGTTCATGAAGAATAAAGATGGAACATTAATTTTGTGCATTGATTTCAGACAGTTGAATAAAGTGACTGTTAAGAACAAGTATCCTCTGCCAAGGATTGATGATCTTTTTGATCAATTGAAGGATGCAAGGATATTTTCAAAGATAGATCTCAGGTCAGGATACCATCAGGTAAGGATTAAAGAGGAAGATATCGACAAGAATGCATTCAAGACAAAGTATGGTCATTATGAGTTCACAGTGGTGCCATTTGGGTTGTCAAATGCACCAACTGTTTTCATGTGCTTAATGAATGGTGTTTTTCGAGAATATTTAGACAAGTTTGTCATTGTCTTTTTGGATGACATTCTTGTATATTCCAATTCAGAACAAGAGCATGAGAATCATTTGAGGATGGTGGTGCAAGTATTAAGGGAGCTTCATTTGCATGCCAAGTTGAGCAAGTGCTCATTTTATCATAAGAAAATTCATTATTTGGGGCATATCATTTCAAAGGATGGATAGTAGTGGATCCTGAGAAGATAGAAGCCATTAGAGAATGGGAAGCTCCAAAGAATGTGTCAGAGGTAAGATCATTCATGGGTATTTCAGGCTACTACATAAGATTTATTGAAGGATTCTCAAAGATTGCACACCCAATCACTTCCTTGCAAAGAAAGGGTGTGAAGTTTCAATGGACATTGGATTGTGAAAAGAGTTACAACACTTGAAACAATTACTAAAAAGTTCTCCAATACTAAGGATTGCATAACCAAATGAAGAATTCATTGTATGCACATATGCATGTAAAGAGGGGCTTGGTGGAGTCCTCACTCAAAATGGGTTTGTCATATGTTATGAATTAAGGAAGTTGAAGGAGCATGAAAGACAGTATGCCACTCATGATTTGGAGTTGGTAGCCATAGTGCATGCCTTGAGGAAATGGAGACACTACCTCATGGGGAAGAGGTTTGAGCTGAGAACAAACCACAATGGTTTGAAATATTTATTTGATCAGCCAACTCTAAATGCTAGGAAAACTAGATGGTTGGAATTTCTAAGTAAATATGACATTGACATAAATCATATCAAAGGGAAAGAGAACAAAGTGGTCGATGCAATCAACATAAGAGTACATGAAATGCATGCTATATCCATTAGAATGTACCAATCATATTTGAAAGGCAGAATTATAGAGGCTGCCAAATTAGATTTGCATTACAAGGAATTAGTGACAAAATTACAACAAGGTATTTTGCAGCAGAAAATCGAGGAATACAAGCTAAATAATGATGAAATTCTCATGTACAGGGGAAGAGTTTATGTACCAAATTATAATGAATTGAAAAATATGATATTGAGAGAAATGCATAATGTGCCTTATGTTGGGCACCCAAGATATCAGAAAACTATTGCAGCTGTCAAAAGCCAATATTATTGGCCAGGCATGAAGAAAGAGGTTACTGATTTTATTACCAGATGTTTGGAATGTCAAAAGGTAAAGGCTGAGCATAGACACCCAACTAGTTTGCTACAACAATTACCCATTCCTGAGTGAAAATAGGAAGTTGTGACCATGGATTTAATCACTAAACTGCCCAGAACAAACAAACAACATGATTCTATCATGGTAGTGGTGGATAAGCTTACTAAAGCTACCCATTTTATTCCAGTTAAGCTCACTCACAAGGAAAATAACATTGTTGATGTTTATATGAAATAAATTGTTAGATTACATGGCATACCTAAGACAATTGTGTCTAATAGAGATCCAAAATTTACCTAAAATTTTTGGAAAGGATTATTTAATGGATTTGGCACAAATTTGAATTTTAGTACAACCTATCATCCAGAATCAGATGGACAAAAAGAGAGGGTGAATCAAGTGATTGAAGAGATGTTAAGAATGTATGTGATGGTTAAACCATCAAAATGGGAAGACTACCTACACTTGGTAGAGTTTTCTTATAACATGGGTACCAAGCATCTCTAAAGATGAGTCCATTTGAGGCACTTTATGGAAAAAAGTGTAACACACCAGTAAGTTGGGATAACCCCACAGCCATATTAGTGGTTGGGCTAGATTTTCTCAGGGAAATGGAGGAGCAAATGATAAAAATAAAACAAAATTTAAAGGCTGCCCAAGACAGGCAGAAAAGCTATGCTGATAAGGGAAGAAATAACAGGGAATTCAAAGTGGGTGATCATGTATTCTTGAAAGTAAAGGCCAACAAAAGTTCCCTGAAGTTGGGGAATTGTTCAAAGTTGGCAGCTCTCTATTATGGGCCATTTGAAATCCTAGAGAGGATTGGTCCAGTTGCTTATATGATTGCATTGCTTGCATCTCTGTTTGTTCATAATGTATTCCATATATCATTGTTCAAGAAATATATTCCTAATGCTAATCATGTTATTGATTGGACTGTGATTCCGGTGGAGCAAGAAGGTGCTTTCCAAGTTTATCTGATGCACATTATGGACCGGAAAATCAAACATCTCCAAAACCGAGCCATAGATCTTGTACAGGTCCAATGGACTTGGTACAGTCTTGAGGACACTACTTGGGAGAATGAGGATGCAATGCAGGCATAATACCCACATATTTTTGAGGATTTTTGAAATTTTGTTGTATATGGGTACATGATGCATCGAGGACAATGCATAAATAAGTGGAGGGGATTGTAATATCCCTAGGCCATGCCCAATTGTAATATATATGAAAATTTACTTAAGCTAGTGAGCTATTTTGATATCATTTTGTATACACATTCCATGGCATAGTACGCGCATGTACTGCACAGTGCAATGATGAAGTGTGCACATTCGAGGATACCACGCTCGGCATATTAAGTACCCGCGATTGTGAGGACAATGAGCCTTTGTGTATATGTTATGTTTTAGAGGTTGGTGATCCAATTATTATAAGCTAGGATTCTTATGTTTTGATTAGGCTGAAGAGCCTAGATGTTAAAGGCCAGTGCGCCTATTTTTTTATATGTCTCATAATTAATATAAAATACATCGTTGTGTGTAGACCGACCATGATAAAAGAGATGGGGGACTAAACTCCACTAGTTAGGGAAAGGGAGGGGCCAAGTTAAGGAAAGGGGCTAAGCTAGGGAGCTTAAGCCAAAAAGGAATATTATATTAATATTTCTTAAATCATAAAGTATGGATAATTATTTATCCTAAGTTCTAAAGTTGGGTACAAGTGGGCCAAAGTAGCTCCCAACATGACAAGTGTCAAGTTGGGGACATGCATACATATTTTTGGGACTTAGTTCATTTATTATCATCTTTTCCATGATTCCTTCCATCATTCAGCCATCCAATCAATCATCCATGAGTATTCACACCCATTAAGCTATCCTTTGTATCTTCATGACTGTACCTGAACCCGTATCCATAGACATTTTTGTGTTGGTGTGTCTGGTTAGCTTAGGAGTTTGACTGAATAAGATGGTTGTCAGGCCCATGAGTAATTCTCTGGGTGAGAGAATTGATGGGGATTGATTTCTTGAAGGTGCTGAACTGTAGCTACAATTCTATGAGACTTCCTGTGCGACCTGTTGCTGAAGCCCGAAAAGGAATTGGGGTAGCTGAAGGACCGTTGAGCAGATAAGGGGCACACTTCCTAGGTGGGACAAGCATATGGGGAATGAGGGACTATGGTTTGTTAGTTTGAGTTGGCACCTGAGACATAATATTTCCTGTTGTCCATGAGCCTTTAGCCTGGTTAGGAATCCATTTACCCGAGTGGAGTTTATTCCTAACTCAGGGGTGACTCACTGTTGAAAGTGATGAACAGTGTGGTCTAAGGATGGGAGGTTCATGGAAGGTCTGCATGCAGTTGGTGACATTATTACCAAGATAAGTGCCATTTGTGTGATAAATTTACATGCTGCATTGTTATTTACGTGCTTATTTTTATGGGTTGTCATATGTGTGGTTATAACGATGGTTATTTTTATGGGTATTCCTATATATGATGCATGTATTTGTTTACTATTATTTCAGTGTGAATCCATGCATTTACAAAATGTATTTGTCTATTTATGTTTTAAATGTAAAGCTTCCACAAGTGTTCTGTGTGCATATGTTTTAATTGCATGCAGTTAGAAAAAATTATGTGGCATAATTCAGTTGGTTGTTGGGTGTGTTACAATATGTTCTACAGAGAGAACAAGAGAGTTCTTTGATGTAGCATGGACCAACATGGATGACCGAGGATGTTACAAAAAGTCATCTAAAAACTTGATTCTTCTTGACACGTGGCACAATTCCCATGTGACACATGGACCAATATCCATACACCAAGTGGACTGACGTGGCTATAAACGACACATCAATCAGGTGATCACACCTACCCACTACGCATGCATTCATTGATGTCACTAAGTGATATGATGACATCACTCTCCTAAGATCAGGGCTACATATCACCGGTCCAGATCTTCCCACGAGTTTCCCCTATCAGTTTTAATCTCCGCATCTTACTCCAAACAACCTCCTTCGATGACGACTAAGATATATTCATTTCATCAGATCAACGATTGAGATTAAATATTATCCCATCCTTTGCCTCTGCACTGATCTACGATCCGTATCTCATCACCATGCCAAAGAAACGACTATGATCCTTTCGGGGTGAAACAAGGTCTTATCACTCACCGAGAAGATGTGGGGTCCTTACAATGGATTGATGGCTAAGACTTAATATTTACCTTTCTCTGATCGAGGTTCCAGATCTCACCTTAGAGTCTCTCTGATGGAGCTCACCTTCACATTTTACCCCAAATAATCCTCTTCGATGATTGGTATGGTTCTATTTGTCTCACCAGATTGATGATCGAGAACAAATCTCACCCTTGCTTCGATTAACAATGCATATATCCCCTCTAATTATCCTCGTTGGAGTTCATATCCACGACTTACTCTAAATGGAACTCTACAATGGATGGTTAGGATATTATTATCTCACCAGATCAATAGTTGAGATTTAATCCTACCTCGACACCGATAAAGGGTCCATATATAACTGCCTTGACAAATCAACGGTCACGATCCTTCGAGGAAAAATAAGGGTCTTTGTCAGGCTTAACTTTCCGGTCTAGGACTTAGCCAAATTTCACGAGGTTTTTCTCTAGTCCTTTTCAAGACTTCTC
>JZKD02S2129294.1:236036-272463 GCA_000966675.3 Picea glauca
TATATATATATATCAATATCCACATGACACTTACAATAAGTAGGGATGTTGGGTTATCTTTCAACTTATTATATGACAAATATTTGAGTTATTTACATACTCAAGCTATTATAAATATATACATCACACAAGATTGTCACATACATAAACTCACAACTAATTTACTAAAGATTGAGATGGTCTGTAATCAAGGACACCAGGCTATCTAAACAAATATATTTCATGCAAACATGAGGTCATATCCAAAAATGCACAATTACGCTCACAAGTTTGGTATTAATATACATAATCACAATACTGACCATTCAACCATATATAAATATATATATTTAAGTTCAATACATAGAAGGGTAAACAAGTTACTCATCTATAACTTGGGAGATGCTAGAAAATACTAAAGGGTGTGCTGCTGTCCACCCAACCATAGGCAAGGCTGCACTAGTCACCGCTACAACCACCCACCCCTGAGCTAGGGTACAATGCCATGAGAGGATATTTGTTTTTTCAACAAGTTTCCAGGGAGTATATGTTACTTCTACACTTCTCTTTTCCTCGAACTAGATAGTTCTCCTTTCTACCCTCTCCAATTCTTAGGATTTTCCCATCTGTGTGTCTATTTTCATCTCTCTACCCCCCCTTTCCTTGTCCTCTATCCCTTCCTTTTGTGTATTCTTCCCCAAGACCTCGTGGCTCATGTCACAAGCTTCCTGATGGGTACTTCTTCCCATCCTTCATTGATTCTCGAAGGAGACTACGAAACTACCAGCTTGATTGGTAATCAAATATCTGGGGTTGCAGATAGTGTAGGGTCTGCATTGTTTTAAATTGATAGGGTACTGCATGGAAGGGTCATTTCAACTAGTAATAGATTCCCTCTTTCACCATTCCTCTCATGACATCGTAACCTGTGAAGGACATCCCTTGAACAATAGTTCAACATCTCCTTGTTTCATTAATAACCAAATATTCACATTACATAATTCATCAAAGGTCCCTCGGTGTTTTATTTTCCATAAAAACTCCATATACAATAGTGAACAAAAAAGTGTATGTCTATTTCATCGCATCCTCCAGTTGCCTTGTAGCTTCATCGTGAACAAATTATTTCAACTGCACCTTAACCTGTGTAATGGTTTTATTCCTGAGAGGGATCTCTTTCCTATCTAGGATGCACTAAGGTTCTGGCAAGAATTCTCCCTCTGGTTCCACCTGGATCACAGACCAGTCAATTATGTGAGCATAATCATGTACATATCTCTTTAACAATGAAACATGGAAAACATTATGTGCTTTCATGATGGGAGGTGAAACTAATCTATAAGCTACATGTCCAACTCTGTCCACAATTTCAATAGGTTCAAAAAACTGAGGTACAAACTTGGCACATGTTCCCATTCTCAAGGAACTTCTTCCAGGTATAATTTAGAGATACACATGATCCCCTACTTTGAAATATTTATGAGTCATATTACTATTTATATAACTCTTCTGCCTATCCTGGGCCACTTTTATATTTTTCTTTATTTGAGCTATTTTCTATTCCAACTCCTTTAGCCGGGTTATCCCAACTAATTGGAATTTTTCATTTTTTACCATAGAGAATCTCAAAAGGACTCATTTTCAAAGATTCCTTATAGCCATTTTTGTAGGAAAATTCTACCAGTGGTAGGTATTCTTCCTATTTATTGGGATGATGCATCACATGCATCCTTAACATGTCTTCCAATACTTGGTTTACCCTCTCTATCTTCCCATAAGTTTGAGGGTGATAGGTTGTACTAAATAGCAATTTAATTCCAAAACTAACAAACAAAGACTTCCAAAAATTTGAAGTAAAATTTTCATCTTTGTCTGATATGATTTCCCTAGGCATCCCATGTATCCTAAATATTTCTTTCATGAAAATATTAGAAATATCTATTGCCTTTCAAGTGGACTTTACTGGGATAAAATGAGCAACATTGCTCAACTTGTCCACAACTGCCATAATGGCATCATTGCTTTTGGCTGATTTAGGTATTTTCGTGATAAAATCCATGGAGATGGTTTCCCATTTCCATTATGGGATAGGTAGGGGTTGCAACAACCCTGCTAGGTGCTTGTGTTCCTTCTTAACCTGCTGGCATTCCAAACATTTAGCTAAATACTCCACTATGTCCTTTTTCATTCCTGGCGAGTAAAATAACTTCTTGGTGGTTGTTATCATTTTTGGGTACAGGATGATCAGTATATGGTCTTTTTTGTAGTTCATCCAGGATGAAACTCTTCAGGTCATCATAATTTGGGATATACAACCAACCTTTTGTTGGAGAAATTTTTATTTTTCGACACACTAGTTCAGTGGGAGTTAACTAACTAGTTCTATTTAGACTTTCTATTTTTACCATCACTATTATGCATGCATGCATTCCTAAGGAAAGCTAACTGCTTGATTTATTTTCTTAATTATGGAATATTTTTCATTGTATTCCACTCATTCATTGTATCATATTGATCATGATCTATGTATCAATCATCAGCTCATTGGAGTAGTGTGGATATATTTTCTCATTCTCCCATATTGAATCTCTCTTCCTTTCTTGATAATATTTGTTTGTACTTGCTTTAGCTATATCTCCTATGCAGATTTCCATGAAACAATGACATGGTATCAAAGCTATGCTAATTGGATCAAGCCAGACAAGCCAAAGAAAGAGGAAAATTGGTGTTTCGGCGAGCTAAATCCATGGTCGTAACTTTCAACAATTATTCCTCCCAAAATATTATGTTTTTGAGGAAACGACTTGCAATGTAAGTATATCGGCCCGGCGAGATTCTTTACCATTTTTGTAGAAAGTGAGCCACAAGATAGCCTCCTGAAACTAATACGAATCCGTGGTTGTACCTTTCCACATTCATTTCTCCCAAAATATTACATTTTGGAGGAAACGGTTCATGATGAAAGTAAATCGACCCATTTTGGAAGTGGGGTTTCAACCAGTTGGTGAGATTCCTCACCGTTTTCTTGGAAAGTAAGTCACAAGATCATCTCTTGAAACTGATATGAATTCTTAGTTTCTTAATTTTTCACTTGCAAATTGAGAGTAAATTTTTAGGGGTTCTTGGAATCAGTGGGAGAGATGGATATGCCAACTATTATACAGTCAAACTTGGTGGTAATTCTCACACTATACAATTATTTTGATTGGAATCCCTAGGCGACATTCCAACTCAAAAGAAAAGGACTGTATAATTTAATGATGGCGACAGAAACATAACCTACATCAGCGATTGAGAAGATGAGATGGGCGAACCGTAAGGATGAGGCCACATGACTAATTCTTGAATTAATCTCCACTGATTTATGGTTTCATGTTGCTGCATGCAAGACTCCAAATGAGATCTAGACCACTTTGGAAGGACTCTTTGGAAAGCAGGATGAGATGCGAGGTCATATGCTTGAGGTAGAGTTGAATACGTTAGACCCTAAAAGTTTTGATAATATACAAGATTTTTTTACTAAATTTAAATCTTTGCTATTAAGCTTGGGAGAATGTGGTATTGATAAGTCTACACAAGACAAACAACGTATTCTAACAATATTGGCCAAGCTAGGACCATAATACACTGTATATGTCTCCAATTTCCATTCTGGCAGATGTCTTTTTGGAACAAATTGGAAAATGCCTATGTTGGCTCAGTTCATTGAGTCTCTTACACAAGAGAAGACAAAACTCATATAGATGGGCCTCATGAAAGATCCCAAAGCACATGCACTCACCATGCATGATGGAAAAGGGTCATCCAAATAGAACAAGAAGGAGGGATATTCCAAACCCTTCAACGATTCTTCAGGTTCTAGAGACTCTTCAGATTCAAAGAAGAAGAAGAAAGGAAAGAAGTGCACTTACTACAATAAACCGAATCATGAAGAATCCACATGAATGAAGAAACAGATGGATCTTATGGCACATGCACTTCAGTAGAACAACCTTGGAAAATTCATTCCAGAGGGAGTCAAGAAGCAAAAAGAAGAAGATATTGCTCCTAAGAAAGGTAATCATCATGGTCTTGTTGTAGTTAATTCCTCATCTGATTCATGGATTATAGATTCTGGTGCAACCCATCATATGGCAATGAAAGAGGAAGTTTTCTCTTCCTTGAGTCCATGTTCAAGACCCCCTATTCTCATGGGGGATGATACTCTAGTAGAAGTAGCAGGAGAAGGGAGAGTGGAACTCCACAATGACATTTTTGAGAATGTTTTACATGTTCCAAAGATTTCTATGAATCTGCTCTCAATTTATCAAATCTCTTAGAAAGGTAAAATGGTTGAATTTACATCAGATTCAATTTTAGTAATTGACATGCATGACAATTCTGTCATTGTAATTGGTGAGGTGGATCACAAGTCAAGGTTGTATAAATTCACTAAGTTTTCTGACGATGACTCCTCTATTCTACTTACACATAAGGAGAGTACGTTGCATGCACCTCTAGTGCAACATGCATATACTCTTGTGCTTCCATCAGTTTCAGACATCAAGGATGATTCCATACACTCATATTCTGTACATGGACATAAGAAGGTAGTACAGCCAGATAAGAAGCCAATGTCGAAGCTTCAACAGATGCCCAAGAAGGCACATAACACACTTCAGGCAGTAGACAATCTTGCAGGGAATCCATTGGATTCGAGGATGACTCGATCTCAGCATGAGGCGGATTCTCATTTACTTTCATCTTTAGAACCTGTGATGCCCATGCATTGCTATATGGTTCAATCTATTGATCCACAGAACTACAATAGGGTTGTGGGAAATCCATTATGGCAAGCAACCATGTAGAAGGAGTATGACTCACTCCTACAGAATCAGACTTGGAATCTTGTTCCACATCCACCAGAAAGGAATATTTTCGGGTGAAGATGGGTCCACAGGATCAAGAAGTACAAGGCTCGACAGGTTTCCAAAGGACTTCATCAGATCCATAAATATTTCTACATCTTCACGAAGACTTTCAATGAGCAGAAGTTTTAGACTTTGTGGGATTGTCTTGCAGTGAAGAACAAAGTTGCTTATCAGCTGTCATTTTCTTCTTTTGATACATTATATTTTGAGCGGGGGTTTTGTTCCCACGTGGTTTTCCCTCTTTCCTCACTTTTATTCAGTGTTCATTAGTTGCATTGTACATGAGTACCTAAAATGGCCTAGTAGCTGAGACTCATTTTTTACTCCATAGTGATGTTCAGGGGGGGTGTTGGAGAAATTTCTATTTTTCGACACACTAGTTCAGTGGGAGTTAACTGACTAGTTCTATTTAGACTTTCTATTTTTACCATCACTATTATGCATGCATGCATTCCTAAGGAAAGCTAACTGCTTGATTGCTTTTCTTAATTATGGAATGTTTTGCGCTATATATGAGTGTATTCCACTCATTCATTGTATCATATAGATCATGATCTATGTATCAATCATCAGCTCATTGGAGTAGTGTGAATACATTTTCTCATTCTTCCATATTGAATCTCTCTTCCTTTCTTGATAATCTTTGTTTGTACTTGCTTTAGCTAGATCTCCTGTGCAGGTTTCCATGAAATACTGACACATTTGTAGGTTAACAAACCATCATTCAACAATTGGTAGCCATCATACTTCAATCATGTGGGATCTTGTTCTAGATATGTCTTTACAATTTTTAAAAACTCATCTACTTCTTGTGCACTTTTTAATCTTTCCTTGAAGTTTGATTCACAGGTGCTTACAACTTCCAAGTGAATCAATTTCATGATTCTACTGAGGGAATCAACCACTCTATTTTATTTTCCCTTGATGTGTTTGATTTCAAAATAAAATTCACTAAGGAGAGCCATTCATCTAGCTTGTCTAGCATTTAGTTTGGACTGGTCAAACAAATACCTCAATCCACTATGGTCTGTCATGAGCACAAATTTTCTACCTAGAAGTTAATGTCTCCACTTTTTCAAGGCGTGCACTATGGAAGCTAAATCTGATTCATGGGTCATATAATGCATTTCATGCTTATTTAATTTCCTAGATTCATAACAAATTACATGCCCTTCTTGCACGAGGACTCCTCCGAGTCCCTCTTTGCAGGAATCTGTGCACAAGGAAATTCTTGTTTGAGTATGCAATCTTCAGCATAGGATGTTTTCATCTACTGAAAACTCTCTTCACACTCGTCTGTACAAAAAAAATTGACTCCATTTTTTGATGGGAGGTGATTGGATAACCAATCTTGGAAAACCCCTTTATGAACCTTCTATAGTACCCTGCTAGGCCCATAAAGGATATGATATCAATTACATATTTAGGTGTAGTAAAATCCATAATGGATTTGATCTTGTCAGGATCAACTACCACTCCTTCCTCAGTGATGACATGGCCTAAGTAATGGAATTGTTTTTGGAAAAGGTCACAGTTACTAAACTTTTCATAGAGCTTGTTTTCTCTCATCAATTGAAGCACTAACTTGAGACACTCTTCATGCTCTTTGCTTCTGTTAGAATAGATTATGATATCATCAACGAAAACTAACACAAATCTGTCCAAAACCTTGCTGAACACACTATTAATCAAACAAATGAAGGTGGTTGGTGCATTGGTAAGGGCAAATGGCAGCACCAAAAATTCATAGTTCCCATACCTTGTCCTAAAGGCTGTTTTTTGGATGTATTCATCCTTAATCCTGACATGATGGTATCCATACCTCAATTTAGATTCCTTAACTGGTCAAATAAGTCATCAATTCTTGGCAAGGGATACTTATTCTTAATTTTCATTTTGTTGAGTTGCCTATAGTCTATGTACAACCTGAGTGTGCCATCCTTCTTTTTCAAAAACAAGGTTGGTTTTCCCCAAGAGACACACTAGGCCAAATATAACCCTTTTCCAACATCTCCTTCAATTGTAATTTGAGCTCAACTAGTTTTTGGGTACTCATCCTATAAGGTGATCTAGACATTGGCACCACTCCAGGTACAAGTTATATTAAAAAATAAATTTCTCTTCTTGGAGGTAAACATGGTACCTCTTATGGGAACACATCTCTATATTCTCTCAATATCGGATGGTTTTATAGGTTTGGTTTATGGTTCTAAACGAAGTTCATTACTTTTATTGCATACAAAGGACATCCCTTCCTGCAATAATTCTTCATTTGAAGGGCTGATATTTGTCTCATTGAGACATGCTTTTGAATTCCTTGTAGGCGCCTTCTCTTCCCTTCCTCAAATTCACATTCTAATGATTTATTATAACAATCCAACTTGGATTTATGGGCAACCAACTAGTCCATGCCAATAAGCATGTCATAAGATCCTAAAGGGAGTATGTTTAAGGTTGCTTGAGTAGATAGCCCATTCATAATGAATTGGCATGCTGGTATGACCTCTGTTACCTTCCTCTTTGTCCTAGTGGCCAATTGTACCAACCATGGTTTAACATGTTTCAATTTATATAAGTTACATTTCTCAACAGTTTGATGGGAAACATAACTTAAATTAGAACCAGGGTCAATCCGAATAGAAACAAGATGGTTGGTAATCATACCTTCCATTTCCACCACTGAGGCTTGGTGGTCTTCTTTTCTATTATCCAAGGTTGCATGAATTTGTGGTATACTTCTGGCCATATCATCAACCTTGATATGCTCCTGGATGTTTTAGATTATCCTACTATCTCGCTTCCTGTGTGGGAAGTCCCTTAGCATACGTTCTTCCCCAAATCCATTTCAATGGCTCTCTCTTTGTACTATCATTCTTTCTCGGGGTTGATCCAAAGGTTTTATTTCCACTATGAGATGGAAATTTATGTTGATTCACACTTTTAGGGGAAAATCTGATCTTAGAACTCTTCTCAAAATTCTTAAACTTTGAGGGTTTAACTCCCTTCTTCTTGAATCTCAGTTTATTTTTCTTCTTCTAATCCTTGGGATAGTCTGCCTTATGGTTGAATTGTTCATAGTAGTATTGAATGTCATCTTCCAAGGTATTAGGTTCATCAAAATTGATTCTGTTCCAGAAGGATGGAGGGAGCCTACTAAGGAATCACTACATCTTTTCCTTTTCTTCCTTTATATAGGGAGCATACCTCAACAACTCCAGAAATTTGTTGATATATTCATCTATGGTGAGCTATCCTAGTTTGAGTTTGTATAAATCCTTAGTCTTGTCATCATAGTACCTTTCAGAAATGTGCAATGACATATACCTTCCATGATCTTGCTCACATCATCCTTTCCTACTTGGAAGACCTCACTGCTTGATCCAAGAAATGTTCCCAATATATATAGGATCTATAGATCATATTTAAATGTTGTCAAAGGTACAACATACTACTCAACCTGCTTAAATGTGTCTTTTGCATCACTGCACGCCACCTGTTGGGCTTCATAGTATCCCAGTAGGGTATCACCATAAACCCCCTTAAAGTTCATGCCATCAATGAGATAAACCCTTCTAGGAACTTATAGAAGTTGCAAAGCCTCCAGGGAAAATAAAACTTCTTATGACGTTTTGTCTCAGACTATGCCATCCACACCCATAGATTCCTACGCTTATTCCACCGTTTCATCCCATTTCATTGGGACCCTCACCCACATGATGATTTCAATTAACTAAAATAGGCACTCAAAAAATCCCCCTTGATCAGTACCTAGACTATGATAGGGATTACATACTCTACCTATCAGCCTCCGACGCTTCGGTTGCTGGAGTACTTGTCCAAGTTGATGATGACCAATACGAACATGTTATATACTACATCAACAATAACCTCTCTTGACCACCTCTCAAGTACAAACATGAAGAGAAGCTAACCCTCACAGTCATTATTGCAATTCAAAAGTTGTGTCATTATATCTTGCTTCGTACCACCAAAGTAATCGCCAATTCCAACACCATGCATTACCTCTTGAGTCACCACTAGATCAATGTAAAATATGCTTGCTGGATCTTCATTCTCCAAGAATATGACCTATATTTTACCACCCCAAAGAGAAAGAAATACCTCATTCTCACCGAAATCCTCGTAGACTTTCCATTTGACTCTATAGACCCCCAGTCAATGAGAACTTTGGGATGAGCATTTATTTCTCATATCATCAACAATCCCATGGTACAAAGATATTTTGGTCTACCTCCGCACTCAAAAGTTTAGTCCACACTTATCTCATGATGATCACCATCGCATTTGACACCAAGCCTCATGATACCTCCTCATAGGATATGTTCTCTATCGTAGAGGCGTCATCATGCTTCTTCGATGTTGCCTCACCCTAGAAGAGGCCGAGACAGTTCTCAATGATTTCCACAATGGGGAATTTAGTGGTCACTTATCCGACATGTCCATTTTCCAAAAGATCATTCAGGCATGTTACTTTTGGCCCACATTGTTTCATGACTACATCCATGCAATTACACGATGTGAAAAATGTCAGCTATATGCACAAAAGGATTGGGAACCACCTGCCCTCTTACACCCCGTAGTCACTGCCAACCCCTTTTGTAAATGGGGCATCAATTTCATGACATGAAATATTCCATCCAACAATGGAAAAAAGTATATCATAGTCACCGTTGAATACTTCACCAAATGGGATGATGCAATTCTCATGTTCAATAATACGACCAAAACCCCATCAAGTTTTTTCTTAAACCATGTCATCTCTCGCATCAGAATCCCCCTACAACTAGTCTCAGACCATGGAAAACACTTCGAGAATGAAGTATTCGTGGAACTATAGAAAAAATTAGGATTCACCCATGAGTTCACCTCACCCTAATACCCAAAATACAATGGACAAGTTGAGGCTATCAATAAATTTCTCAAAACTATGCTCCAATGCACAATTGACAAACAAAATACCAATTGGAACCATATGCTTTTTTCAGCTTTATGGGCATATCGAATAGCTGTAAAAAAAACCACCAGTTTCACACCCTTTCACTTAGTCCACGACATTGAGTTTTTCCTCCCCATCGAGTGTGAAATCCCAACATTACACACGACAACTGATCTCTTTCTCAATACACCTCCCCTAGAGAAATTATTTTTAGCCCACGAATTTCTCGACGAAGATCGACGGGCATCCTTACAGAATAATGAAGCATCCAAAAAGTGGACCAAAGCCACCTTATACTATCAATTTAACATTCGGTCATTTACCAAAGGTGACCTTTTGATGACCTACGATATCGCCCATGATACCCTCGACCATGAAAAATTTGAATCCCTATGTGTTATAACCCTAAATTGCACCACACATGATTACCTGACATCAGGCCAACTCATATCCCTTCTTTGCCAAAACACTGTTGAACAACTCTTTGAAAATCCTTTTGAATAAAGGCCCACACACCCTAATCCATTACTGCACGCATGTACACACTAGCTGACCCAAAATAGCTCGCATGGACCGACAAATACATGAAAAAAGGAAAGTTGTCGATGAAACAAAAAGCTATGAGTGAGTTAACTGAAACTCCCGGCCATGCATGGCCGAGGGTTTGTCCAAATAATTAGCTCCTTCTAGCCTGTAAAAGAATGGGTAGGGGTCCCATTTGGAAGGAGGAAAAAATATAGCAAAGAAACTCTGCCCATTTACGTATTCCCATTGTCCCAACCCTTTAGCCTTTCCTTGTGCCAAAGGAGATTTAAAGCAAAGCAGTTGAAGGACAAAAGAAGAGGAGCCTAGGATCAGGTTCGAGGAGCAGTGGCCAGTCTCAACTTTTGTAAGTTGACTCATTCAAAGTAATAAAGAAAATGCTTTTCCCGTCCCAATTCATGAACTGTTTATAGTTTGATCAGTATATGTTTGGATTTCTAACTCATTAGTATATAAGTAGTATGCATGCATAGTTGTTGCTCGTCTTGAATGCAGGTCACCTTTGCAAGGAGTATTGAAAACAAGTAATCAATCACAACGGAGGATTGACATCAAATGCCGATAACGAGGTAGGTTGATCTTTCCATGTGTTAGTAACAATTGTGGTATCGGGGCACAAAGGTACACAGGTCTGCGGGATTGCGATAAGTTCCCAAGCATAGCACACAAAGAGATCCATTTCGGGCCCAGGTCAAGCGAGCGAGCGCTCTGATTTCAACGTCTAGGATTTATCCAAAGAATCAAATCAACGGTGAGTGGGAAATCGTGATTAGAAAAGATGTGCCAAGGTTAGCGCATGGATGGCGCCCGTAGCATGTTCAAGAATGGATGAAAACCACTCATCCCAAAGGGCATGTGGCACGCGATCTGGTCACGTCGGCGTTTCGGCGATCGGGGGTTCATGGGGTGATAGTTTCATGTTGATCAACATCATGAAACCCCGAACCCCGATAGCGCCAAAAGCATAGAAACTGGGGCCCGCGGTCTCATGAAGCATTTTCAGCCGTCCATTCAAAGGGGACACCTGGCGACAAACTGAGCCATCTCGACATTTCGCCTCTCACGACTCTAAGGCGCAAAAAGCAGCTTCGTTATGTTACAATGCACGAGATGTCGGGAAAGTCCCGGACCCGGGCCCACGACAGCGTCAGGTGATTTCAAGACCGTCATATCTCAAAGAGATGCGTGGCAACAGATTGAGCCATATCGACATATCGCGCATCACAATTTCGATCAACAAGGATCATCCCCTTCATATTCGCGAATGCCAAAAAGCACCATGGGAATAGGCACATGGTCACAGTCCGTGGTCACTTGAAAAACGAGAGGAGCTGCGTGAAGAAAGCTAAAGAACCGAGTTCAGTTACAGAGAGGATCGTCACGGTCTCCAAGCACCATCAGATCCGATCTCCATACTGTTTCTTTCTTGGAATAAATAACGACAAGAGCGGGTGGTTGAAACCTCCTTTCATTCATTAAGTGAGGGGATGGAGGGTTTGGCAGGCCTTCTACTCGAAGAAGTCATGTGTATCAATTTTCTCAAAGACGCCATGCCGAAGTCATCAACTCGACAAAGAAGTCTGTGCACGCTAGCCCAACACTTAATGGCTCAGCTACCCTCCTTACAGGAGCCATGCGTAGTTAAGATGGCACTTAAAGAAAGATATCAGTACGAGTTTGACTGAAGAGACATCAAGCCCTGGGTGACTGGGCACACCTCTGTGAGGTGGATTTTCCTGAGTATATAGACTTAGTCTTTGTAATTTTGGAGCATCAATGGTTGAGTAGAGCTCCCAGTTGTAAAGTTTTAATGAAGCATTGTTAATCTGATTATGTATAGACTTTTGAGACTTATTGCCTTATGAATGCCAATTTCTTTTACATCTTTTTTATACTATGTTAGAACAACTCGGAATTGGAGGATCCAGTCGAGTTGTAGCTGTTATAGGATGATGTTGTAATGGATCACTATAACAGTTACGTTGTCTCTAATCAGTCCTTGTGATTTTCCCAGTGCTGAGCGACTTGGAATTGGAAGATCCAGTCAAGTCCCCTTTCAGTTTCTTGAGACCTTGAACCAAGAGGATCTTGCATTCAGAGTCTTTCCTCTGCAAACTGCTGGAAGCCTATTGCCTAAAGATGTTTGTTTACCTTTCTTACCAAGTCTTCCAGCTTCTCACCTTTTAATCAACCCACTGGTTGAAGTTAGATCAATACCTCCTCTATCCCATACATGTTAGACCCAGTCCCTGAGTTAGAATGATATCAACCCGAGTCTCTAGCCATTTGATCACCAACCTATCAAACCGTGACATAAAAACTGATGGGCGTCGGGCTCTGCTCCTGCAAGAAATCCATGAGTGACTTCCAACGCTAACATTTCTGGTGCCGTTGCCAGGGACGAAGTTGAATATTTTCCCCAGGATTGAATGAAAAAGATCAAATGATTCTGAAGGTGCATCAGATATCAGAATTATGAATATTGCTACTATGCACCCGACGACTCCATTGTGACGACTCCACTGGGGAGAACCTGCGCTAATTAATTGTGGCTTTCAGAGGCAGACACATGCGGTCTCATCCACAGCTGCCACTAGCTACATCTAAAGTTGACCTAGAGGTGGTTCTCAGAAGAGGAAAGAGCTCTGTAGAAGAAGTGTCCATCACCGAAAAAGGTAATCCACCATCTCCTTCTGTGAGAACTCCTTTTTCTCCTTCTTATTTTCTTAGTAGACCTCCTTCAGAGGCTTCCCGTTTCTTAAATTTTGGGAGTGTTCCTACTGATTTTTCCCCTCCTGGTCTGGGATTGGAGGGAGAAATTCTTGTCACTCCCCTCTCCTTTGAAGCTATTCCTTGGCATAGACCCAGGACTATAGGATATTTCCCCACTCCTGCACATAGAAGAGTACCTGCTGACTTGAGTTCATTAGCCTTATCCTTGAATCCTCTCTTGTTTCCCACTCCACTTCGAGACTCATTCCCAGTAGCCCCTTCACAAACTCCTTCTCCTCCAAGTTCTCCTCCACCTAATATCCCTATGGCTGGTGTTAATGCCCCTCTAAATAGAATGGATGCCATAGTTGCTGCTAGATATGCTCCTTTAGTCCTACCCCACCCTATGAATCCTCTTCCTGCTGGGGATTACTTGAAATACATGCCCAAGTTCACTGGGGAAGGAGACATAATTGCTGAAGAGAACCTAGATGCTTTCTATAGTTATGCAGACAACCTCAATATTGAAAATGAAGATTTCTGGATGAGAGTCTTCGTCCAGAGCCTGGATGGCGAGGTAAGGAAGTGGTTTAGAGGATTGGCTCCAAGATCTATTGCTGGGATTGAAGCTCTAGATAGTGCTTTCCTGAGGCAGTGGGGAGATAGGAAGGATTTCATGTAATACATGACAAAGTTTGGGTCTTTGAAAAAGATGGATGGAGAATATGTCTCTGACTTCTCCAAAAGATTCAATAAGATGTATAATAAAATCCCTGCCGAAATAAAGCCTTCAGAAGCCTCGGCCAAAATTTCTTATGCTAGTGCGTTTGGCCCAGATTTATGCCTGTTATTGAGAGAAAGAAGAGATGCCTCCTTGGCTCAAATGCAATATGCGGCCATAGAAGTGGAATATAATGTATTAGCAGCTGACAGAATGAGAAATAAGGCTGATGAAGACAGGAGAAAGGGAAGGTCAGAAACCTCAACTTCTGGATCATCGATGCCCCACCCTCAGGTGGATGAACTAACCAAGATGGTGAAGTCTCTGTCTGTAGAGATGGAGAGGATGAAAGTTGAGGTGAGGCAATCATACAAGGGCCCTCAGAATGCCGAAAACAAAGGAGGTTTCAGGAAGCCAAACAATTTTACTCCCCCGAATGCGCAAAGAGAGAGGGGAAGAGACAGAGAAGACTAGAAGATTCAGACCTCGTTCCAAAACAATTTTGTGGTCGAAGGGGAAGAAGGGGAAGCAGATGAACTGGAGCCTGAAATCCATTTCTTCGGGGACACTCCTCCTTTTCCTCATCTCACTCAATCGACATATGGGGACTCTCTCATGGACAGTCAGCTAAATGAGCTGAGCAAGGGAAGCAAGACTAGTGGCTGCCAAGGCAGGTATGACTTGAGGTCCCAGAAGAAGGCAGTAGCACCTGATTCTCCTTAGCAGCTCGCTAGAATAGAGAATCCTGCTAATGAAGCAACAAACAATCACAGAGGTAAGAAGTTCCTACCCCTCTCTCCCATTATCCAGAGTCATGTTCCCGAAATAAGAGAAATCCCGAAGCTCTCATCTTCTTTTAATTTAGAGCATGAAATTCAAAAAATCAGAATCCCTGTGCCCCTGACAAAGTTGATTAAACATGACGGGTTCAAGAAGTGTTTCTCTGAGATTTTGTAGTCTGAGGTCTCATGCCTTCCCACATACCCCATCAATTTACAAGATGAAAATCTTGCAGTTATCCTAGGTCCTATGGTAGAAGATAGGAATGACTCATCCCCTCCCTTCTACACTTCCTTGAACATACATGACAAGGTATTGCACAATTTCTTGATGGATTCGGGGGATTCTCACAACCTCATGCCCAAAACTATCATGGGAGAGTTAGTACTAGAAGTCACCCGAGCCTATCATGACCTCTACTCCTTTGACTCCAGGAAATTTCAGTGTCTAGGAGTCATCAAAGACCTGGTCATGACCTTGTTTCAACTGCCCATAAAAAGTGTGGTCATGGATATTGTAGTGGCCGATGTTCCCCCCAAGTTTGGTATGTTGCTGTCAAGATCTTGGATAAAGAGACTGGGAGGAACCTTGCAGATGGACCTCACCTACTCCACTATCCAAGTGTTCAGAGGAGAGCATAGAAGACTATACAGAGAAGCCCAACTGGCCTATATAATCAGTGATGAAGCCAACCCTACCAATCATCCTATATTTTCCTTGGACACTGATTTAGGCTCCAGTTTACTACAGCTCACCCATGCCCCCGAGCCTCCTCTCAAACTCAGAAAGCAGTCCACCATTTCCCCTAAATTTCCTCCCTCCATCACCCCCGTTTGGAAAATGTTCTTTGATGGAGCCTCTTCCAAAGAAGGCGCTGGAGCTGGGGTGGTCTTTGTGTCACCTACTAAGGAAACCATATCTCTGTCATACAAATTAGAATTTGAAGCTACCAATAATGTGGCAAAGTATGAAGCTCTTGTTCTGGGATTAAGAGCTGCGAAGGAAATGGGAATTTAGGAGGTAGCAGTGTTCGGAGATGCAGAGTTGGTGGTCCAACAGATCAAAAATGCCTATCAGGCTAAGCATCCTCGACTCAGAAGCTACATAAATGAGGTATGGGACCTAGCTGACAGTTTCTTTTTGGCATTTAACATTTCTTTCATCCCAAGAGAGGAGAACACGATGGCAGATTCCTTGGCTACATCAGCAAGTAATTTCAAAGTACCCTTGCCTCCTAAATGCAGATATGATGTAGAAGTGAAATACATGCCCTCCATACCTGACAACGTCAAACATTGGAAGGTATTCGAGGATGATCTCGAGATCAAGAAGTTCTTGGATACTGTCGAAGAATTTTCAGAGATGCACATTGACCAAGACTCTGTTTCTGAAGAAAAGCTTGATGGGGGTACTTTTCTAAATAAGATTGTAGAGCATAACATTGTACAGCTGCCCAACAATCATATTCCAAGGGGACTGGTTCCTTTGGAAAGGCTTTTTGATAGAAATGATGTGTCATTAAAGGGAGAAACCTCAGAGGATGACACTGGTACTATTCAATGCAACATTGGGACTGAGAGTGAGCCCAAGTTTGTCAAATTGTCAAGAAATCTGACAAAGGAGCAGAGGTCTGAATACACTGGAATTTTGAGGGAATATGCTGATGTGTTTGCCTATACCTACGGAGACCTCAAAACCTATGACACCTCTGTCATCGAGCATAAAATCCCATTAAAATAGGAGGCGAAGCCATTTAGGTAGAAGTTGAGACAGATCAACCCTATGTTGCTGCCTATCATGGAGAGGGAAGTGAAGAAGCTGCTTCAAGCTCAGATCATTGTACCACTGAGATATTCAGAGTGGGTGGCCAACTTGGTGCTAGTAAGGAAAAAGAATGGAGAGATCTGACTCTGTGTAGACTTCATAAACCTGGACAGGAGCTCACAAAAGGATAACTACCCTTTGCCAAAGATGGAACATATACTGCAGAGGGTAACGAGAGCTTCTAGGATGTCCATGATAGATGGATTCTCTGGCTACAATCAAGTCTCCGTTCTGCCTGAGGACAGGGAAAAGACAACGTTCACCACTCCATGGGGCACATTCATGTATGCCAAGATGCCGTTTGGATTAATGAATGCAATGGCAACATTCCAGCGTGCCATGGATATAGCTTTCATCAGGGAAAGGGATAAATTTGTGGTCGTTTATCTGGATGACATCACAATGTTTTCAAAATCTGATAAGGAACATCATCGCCATCTCAGGAAGGTTTTCTTGAAATATAGAAAGTTTGGCATTTCATTAAACCCCAAGAAATCTCTGTTCGCCATGCAAGAGGGAAAGTTACTAGGCCACATAGTATCAGAAGAAGGAGTCAGAATTGACCCCAGCAGAGTTGAGGCGATACAAGCCTTATCAATCCCGAGGTCCAAGAAGGAGGTCCAATCTTTCCTCGGTAAAATTAATTTTCTGAGGAGGTTTGTGCCTAACTTTGTTGAGGAGGTAAAGCTTATAACAGCCATGTTGAAGAAAGAGAATGAAGTAAGGTGGACCCCTCAATCGCGACATTCCTTTGAACAAATCAAGAAGGCCCCGACTGAAGCTCCTATGCTTATCAGTCCCGACTACTCAAAGGATTTCCTTATTTTCTCCTTTGCCTCACCTGACATAGTGGATGTTGTTCTATTACAGACAAATGACATTGGGCTAGAGAAGCCTGTTTCTTATTTTAGCTGAACATTGAGGGATGTCGAAGTCAGGTATGACACTATGGAGAAGCAGGCTTATTCTCTAGTAAAAGCTCTCAAAGCTTTTAGAACCTACGTCCTGCAGTCAAAGATCATCACCTATGTCCCCTCGACTACTGTTAAAGACATTCTTATTCAGCCTGACATAGACGGAAGAAGGAGTAAATGGATAGCCAAAATCCTGGAATTCAACCTGGAAATAAGGCCCACCAAATTGATCAAAGATCAAGGTTTAACCAAACTATTGGCCGAAGAAAACTGCCAAGCTCTGGGGATAAGTTTCATAAACAAATGCTCAGGAGTTCCACAAAGTCGGCTGTCTGAAATGGACCCTCAAAGAGAGCCCCCATTAGCTCGATGCCCTTGGTATAAGGATGTCATATACGTTCTGCAAGAGTTGTGGCCCCCAGATGGCCTGGAAAGGAACAAAGCAAGAGCTTTGAAGCTCAAGGCAGTCAGATATTGCCTGATTGATCAAGTGTTGTATTGGAAAGACCCCCTGGGGGTGCTTTTAAAATGTATGAGTCCACAAGAGGCCGAAATGATCGTGGATGAATTTCATAGCGGCCTGTGTGGAGGGCACCATTTCTGGAAAGCCACAACCCACAAAATCCTCAGGGCTGGGTACTACTGGCCAACCGTGTTCACTGATGTCTGCAAAAGGGTTAGAGCCTGCATCAAATGTCAAAAATTTGCAGGAAAGGAACAACTCAGGTCTCTGTCATTAAATCCAGTGGTGGTTTCAGGGCCTTTCCAACAGTGGGACCTAGATTTCATTGGATAAATTCACCCTGCCTCTAGTGGGCAGCACAGGTGGATCCTGACTACTACAGATGTCTTTACCAAGTGGATTGAAGCTATCCCCACCAGGAGTGCTTCCCACAAGGTAATCATTGGATTCTTGGAGGACCTCATCACAAGGTTCGACTGCCCAAATAAGATTGTAACTGATAATGCATCCGCTTTCGGGGCTGAAACACTAGCCAAGTTCTGTGAACAGTTTGGGATCAAATTGATTCAATCCACCCCATATTATCCACAGGGAAACGGTCTAGCGAAATCCTCCAACAAAATCCTGATAAGGATCATCAAAAGGTTGTTGGAAGACAACAAAAGGGCTTGGAATTCAAAGCTGAAATTCGCCCTATGGGCCGATTGGGTGACTACAAAGAGATCTATAGGTCTCTCCCCTTTCCAGTTAGTCTACGGAGCCGAACGTGTCTTCCCTTCTCAGCTGGCCATTCCCGTAGAGAAATTCTTCTAGGATTATCAAGAAGAGCCCAATGACATGATCAGAAGGATTCATCAGCTAGTAGAGGTCTAGCAGGATAGGGAGCAGACAGTGGACAGGATTCAGGACCATCAACAAAATATCAAGTAGGTCTTTGATAAGAAGGCCAAGAAGTAGCGGTTCCATATAGGAGACCTGGTGTTGAAATGGGATGCTCCTAAACAAGATAAGGGCAAACACAACAAATTTGAAGCCCTGTGGATTGGGCCTTTTAGAATCTCTGAGACTTTCTCAAATAACATGTACAGGTTGCGAGGTTTGGAAGGTGAAGAAGTTTTCAGCAGCCCAGTGAATGGGCATTTCCTGAAGAAATGTTTTGTTTGAGTCTCAGATGGCTCCTATGTTTGTAAATATTGTCCTTTTTGTTTCTTAGTTCGTTTTCATTTTTATTTTATTTTTTGCGGCTTAATAATGACTCCATAGCCCAATAGTGAGGCACTGGAACTACAAAATGAGTCCTTAGAGCATCACAGGGACGACTCTATCCCCCATGGAGCCTAATGTTAGTAACAATTGTGGTATTGGGGCACAAAGGTACACAGGTCTGCGGGATTGCGATAAGTGCCCAAGCGTAGCACACAAAGAGATCCATTTCGGGCCCAGGTCAAGCGAGGGAGCACTCTGATTTCAACGTCCAGGATGTATCCAAAGAATCAAATCAGCGGTGAGCAGGGAATTGCGATTAGCAAAGCTGCGCCAAGGTTAGCGCATGGATGGCGCCCGTAGTATGTTCAGGAATGGATGACAATTGCTCATCCCAAAGGGCACATGGCACGAGATTTGGTCACGTCAGTGTTTCGACGATCGAGGGTTCATGGGGTGAGAGTTTCATGTTGATCAACATCATGAAACCCCGAAACCCGATAGTGCCAAAAGCATAGAAACTGGGCCCTGCGGTCTCACGAAGCATTTTCAGCCGTCCATTCAAAGGGGACACCTGGCGACAAACTAAGCCATCTCGGCGTTTCGCCTCTCATGAATCTAAGGCGCAAAAGGAAGCTCTGTTATGTTACGATGCACGAGATGCCAGGAAAGTCCCAGACCCAGGCCCATGACAGTGTCAGGTGAGTTCAAGACCATCACATCTCAAAGAGACGCGTGGCAACAGATTGAGTCGTCTTGGCATATTGTGCATCGTGATTTTTATCAACAAGGATCAGCCCCTTCATATTCGTGAACACTGAAAAGTGCCATGGGAATAGGCACGTGGTCATAGTCCGTGGTCACTTGAAAAACGAGAGGAGCTGCGTGAAGAAAGCCGAAGCACCGAGTTTAGTTACAGAGAGGATCGTCGCGGTCTCCAAGCGCCATCGGATCTGATCTCCATACTGTTTCTCGCTTGGAATAAATAATGACAAGAGAGGGTGGTTGAAACCTCCTTTCATTCATTTAGTGAGGGGATGGAGGGTTTGGCAGGCCGTCTGCTCGAAGAAGTCCTGTGTATCGATTTTCTCAAAGACGTCATGCCGAATTCATCAACTCGACAGAGAATTCTACGCATGCTAGCCCAACACTTAATGGCTCAGCTACCCTCCTTACAGGAGCCATGCGTAGTTAAGATGGAAATTAAATAAATATATCAGTACGAGTTTGACTGAAGAGACATCAAGCCCTGGGTGACTGGGCACACCTCTGTGAGGTGGATTTTCCTGAGTATATAGACTCAGTCTTTTTAATTTTGGAGCATCGATGGTTGAGCAGAGCTCCCAGTTGTAAAGTTTTAACGAAGCATTTTTAATCTGATTATGTATAGACTTTTGAGACTTCTTGACTTATGAATGCCAATTTCATTTACATCTTTGTTATACTATGTTAGAATAGCTCGGAATTGGAGGATCCAGTCGAGTTGTAGCTGTTATAGGATGATGTTGTAATGGATCACTGTAACAGTTACGTTGTCTCTGATCAGTCCTTGTGATTTTCCCAGCGCTGAGCGACTTGGAATTGGAAGATCCAGTCAAGTCCCCTTTCAGTTTCTTAAGACCTTGAACCAAGAGGATCTTGCATTCAGAGTCTTTCCTCTGCAAACCGCTGGAAGCCTGTTGCCTAAAGCTGTTTGTTCACCTTTATTACCAAGTCTTCCACCTAATCACCTTTTAATCAACCCACTGGCTGAAGTTATATCAAGACCTCCTCTGTCCCATACATGTTAGACCCAGTCCCTGAGTTAGAATGATATCACCCCGAGTCTCTACCCATTTGATCACCAACCTATCAAACCGTGACATAAAAACTGATGGGCGTCAGGCTCTACTCCTGCAAGCAATCCATGAGTGACTTCTGATGCTAACACCATGCATTTACTAGGAAAAGGGAATTTAAATCTAGGGATGAAGGTAGAAAGTAATTTCTATTCGGTCATATCTGCATGCAAAGTCTGAACTCTATTTGCTAGTTCGTAGGGTGTTTTTCCCCAACAACATAATTGGCAACTATACTGGGGAGACTTTCTGGGGTTCCTGGAATTTTCTTTAGTTTTTGGGTAGTTGAAAGACTAGTTTTTCTTGCCTGTCTTTTATTTTTAGTTTTTGTAAGGTCTGAGCTAGCAGGGAGTCTGGTTTTCCATACCATCTTTCCCTATCTGTTGCTTGACTGTGTTTTTCGAGACCCACAGAGGTACACACGGCCTGCACAAGGTCTGAACGCGTGTACCCATGCCCTACCCTCTTACAACCTGCATGTGAATGCTAGCTGTAGAGGTAGCAGTAGCGTGTAGAGTTCAGAGAACTTCATAGGCAATCATCCTCTTTCCTGTCAGAATCACACATTCTCAGGGGGTTTTATTGAATTCTGTCTGAGTCTTGTTTGCTAGCAGTCCTATCTCAGATTGTTTTTTCTTTACCATTTTTTCCTTACATTATTTTTTTTTCTGTTAGAAAGAGTATCCAAGCCTTCAAGGGATCCTGGTTATCAATATCAGTGGTCTCTTCCTAGTTTGGTCTGTCTTTTTTCATTTTTTTCTCAAAGTTTAGATATACACACAACTTGTACAAGGTCAGCTCGCGTGTACACACCCTCTGTCTCTGTTCAGCACGCGTTCACACGCGTGCTGTTTGAGTAACATTCGTGTGATTGTACATGCTACTTTTTTTTAAGGGTAAGGAAATCATTATCTCCTTTGATAAGAAGTATTCCTCTTAGGGGTTTGAATCTCTGTTTGAACAATCAATAGCTTAGGATTAATTTTACTCTTAGCTTACCTTTTCTCATAAAAATAAAAGAATTTTAAAGGTTTTTAGACAAGTGTGAGAGTCATTGTTTTTAAAATTGCTAGTGTGTGATTTTTGACCCGATTCTTTGCAATCTGTGATTTAGGCTAGAATTTTTTTTCTTGGTTTTTTGCTTGTCGGTATTTTCCCTTTCTTGCTTTACTAGCATTTATATAAAAATAAAATTTCTTTTCATTTTCTCATTTGGTTGAAGAGTGTGTTTCCGCATCACTAGCCAGGGAAAAGTATTTTATTTCATAAGTTTTTGCAGTTCACTTAGATCATAAGTAGCTCGTAGTCGAGTGAAATTCTTTTGCGTTTGCCGTCCAAAATCTTAGAAAAGTTAAATTTTTTTTTTTGAAAAGTTGTTGAAATTTTGCATTCAGTAAAAGTTTTGTTTCCATCTTTTTCATTCATTTTTTTCTTTCATATTTTACACATCATCAGTTTCACCCTTGTACCCCTTGACGTAAGACAAAGCCATAAAAGTAACACTAAATTTAAAATCTACTAGACTTTTATGTTTATAGGGTTCACAAACTAGTTCAGGACTAGGGCCTTGGATTAGGTTGGAGAGGAAACTCTTCAAGGCCATTTAAAATCAAACATTGGAGTTTGAGATAGGGAGTGTCTAAGTATAGTTTCATGAAAGTTATCTGGGACCCCCCTCTAACATAGGGGATAAACACGAGGTCTCATGCGGAATGGTAGCGGAGATAAACCCTCCAAAGTTGGACCAATCATAGTGGAGAACACATATAGAGGGCTTGTTTTGGGATTTTGTCGTTTGCATTTGCCATAGTGATTTGTGGGTCTCAAATTCATTCGAGGTATTCAATTGTCTTTTGGAACATTTTATCTCGATACCCTTGACAGGTTTCGGGCTCGATACCCTGCTCATTGTGGTCTACCCGACTTTCAACTGTACCTGCCTGGTGACTGTTCACGTGCTGGAAACCTAGTTGCCAATCTTTGTTAGGGACATACACAGGTGACTGCAGGGGTATACCGCAGTACCTAGGATATACATTAGGCCATGCTTTGTAGAGTATACCTAGAGGGTGCTTTCGTGTTCGAGTTGCACTTGCACTGGTAAGTTTCTCTAGTGTTGGTTGTTGTAACTGTTCTTCCAATTAATTTAGTGTCTTCTTGTCTTATCTCTTAGGGATTTTTTTTTTTAGTGTGTGTTACTTTTGAATGTTAGACTACCTTAGAGTGTCTTGGATATTCTCAAATAGTGGAGGATATCGAGCTCCGCCGGTCACGAAGGTTTCTTGGCCTGCCGCCGGTTACATTGGAGCCACCCCCACCACCATTAAGGTGAAAGCTAGACCAACAAGGGTCTTTTGAAGCGACTGGGTTACAAACCATTTTTCTCGAACAACCCCTGGAGGAATCGATCATTTTGGAGCTTGAAACAACCTCTCTTGGCCCAATTGAAACCCCAACCACTGATTTCTTGGCACCTTTCATTGTACCAATTCAATTTTACAAGTGCCAGATAGTGTCGCACACAACAATGGAAGCAAATGTTGTTACTCCTTTTGGGAATTCTTCAATTCCCACCATTTTTGTCACCATAAGAGAGATTTCATCTCCTAACCCATCGTCGTCAGTCTGAGCCACCATGGTCTTGACTGCAACTACTTCGCACAGTGGTCTGAACCCATCTTTGGTGGCGACCACAACCCCTTTCACACCTAGTGCGACAAACCCTCTGTTCTCATACGGGATGCCTAGTTCAGGTACAAGTCCTGGACTTTCCTACTCCACTTTACAGACTTTGGGTCTCGGGGCAGGGATCTCTAGCACTCCTCTTCAAGGTCACATGGGGGGCACTCCTGTCCCTTTTAATGCTTTTCCTTATGGAGGGGGTCATATCCCTCCTTCATCCCCTTCACTTAGTGGTTTGCATCAACAATCGACTGAGCAACCTACATACAATAGTTTATTTGGAGCAGGGAGTCAAGGACCACCTTCTCATAGTATGTCGGTAGGTTCGACACCATTTTCTTTGAATGGAACGTTTGGTAACAACGCCTTCTCGCCAGCCACTTTCTCAACTGGGGGCAACCCCATTTTTGGACAATCTACTCCTATGCAGGGTACTATTCCTACACAGGGGGCAAACATAGCAGGACCTTGGAATTCAAGGCAAGGATTCGTTCCCTCCTCCAGAATGCCGATCTGGGGTAATTCTTTCCACAATCAATGGAACCCCAGAAAAACTACTATGCCTATCCCCATGGGACCGGCATGGGTTAATCCCTCCCAAAGTCCTTTGAATACAATGCATGCCCAACAATGTATATCCTATTTGGGAAATCAGCCAATGATGTCTCCACATATGCAAAATCCATATGTTGGCCAGGGCCATGGTTTCTACCAGAATCTGGGCCAGCAGCCAAAATTTTCCTGGAAACCTGGTGCCAGTCAAACTCCAGGTCCCTTTTTCCCAGGTTATCAACAACAACCCAAACTACCGTTCCTGCGACATTACACTTGCCATATTTGACACGGTTGTTGAAGGACCCTATTTGTCACGATCCACATTGGCATCCTATGATGATGAAGTTGCCTTCGAACATTCCAAAGTTCGAAGCCAAGCCTAACGAAGATCCAGGAGATCATGTGACTACCTTCCATCTTTGGTGCTCATGTAACTCATTGAAAGATGATTCCTTATAGCTGCGATTGTTTCAACGTACTCTCATAGGGAGTGTTGCGAAATGGTACATTGAGCTTGATCACTCAAGATACTCTTCTTTTGGTGAACTGGTGATGGCTTTCCTGAACCATTTCCAGTTACCTGTGAGATACGATGCTGGCACAGAGCTGCTCGCCAATTTTGAACAAACAATAGTTGACCATATCTCTGATCACATCCGAGAATGGAGACGCCGGAAGAGTTTAATCAAGGTACCAGTCCCACCAGCATTTCTTCTTGAGTGGTTCCTTAAGTTTTTGGTCCCGCAGTTATCCAAAGACATTGTGACATCTGGGGTTTTCTCCGAAGAAGATGCCATCATGAGGGCTCAACAGTTTGAGCTCATATATTCTCAGTCTGGTTTATTATACAACATCTTGCCAGATGCGCCATGCTCAATACTGGATAAAACTAGACAGAGAGCTGGCCCACATGCCGATGGTATTGTCGGTTCAACACAAACAAATCTAGCTGAGCAATTGACAAAGCAATTGCAGTAGTTATCCATACAACAAAAAAAGACCAACCAAACTACTTCTTTGGCTGCTCCCCCTACCAAAACATCGAAAGTACACACAATGCAGTCGACTAACCCAAAGGCCACCCAACAACCTAAAGGGAAGAAAAAACAACAAAATAAGGGTAAGGGGGATAAAAAACCCAATGATAATGCTGGTGGGGACAACACTGAAAAATGGAAGGCAAGGTATCCATGCAACTTGTGCGTGGAAGACCACCCGACCCATCTATGTCCTCGACTTGTAGAGGCCCAAAAGTTTATCACATAGCAATAACAGGCAGTGTTGACTAATCCATTTCAACATGGGAAAAATCTAACTCAAGCCTCTGCAAGCACAGAAGGGGGTAGCCAAGAAACCTGCCCACCTCCGAACAACTTTGCATCTGCGAATGTATATATGGTTAGGGGTGATGCTTTCATATCGACTAGAGCACACGATTATAGTAAACCAATCACTTCTGAGAAGGGTAAAGAAGATGATATCCCATCTCTTCCTCTATAGATTGAGAAGACATTGGGAGAAACAATGACACACATTCTAAAAGGTGCATTTAAAAAAGCTTCTCATAACCCAAATGCAAGGGCCGCCCAAAACTACTTTGTGGTGGAATATTTATCACAAACCCCTTGTGCGATGTCTGCTTTGGAGGTCCTCCAAAGCTGCCCTATTTAGAGGAAAGCCTTGTTAACCGCTTTGGGCTCTACTGAGACTTGTAATTTGGGTACCATCATGTTAGATACAACCGACTTAAAACCTTGTTTGCCTTACCACGTAGCATTTCAGATAGTAGTGGCTTATCCCATGAAATTTTTTACACGGAATATCTTTCGCACGGTGGTCGATGAGGGTGCCTCGACATGCATTATGTCATTGGCATGTTGGAAGGCCATTGGCCAGCCCGTTTTGTCTCCATCACCTACTCTCCTCAATGCTTTCGACGGTCATTCGTTCTGACCACATGGCATCGTTCCTTCTTTCCCCGTGCAGTTAGCAGGGAAGATCGTGTGTGTCGAAGTGGAGGTAGTCGATGATCCCCTCGACTATAACCTCTTGTTAGGACGGAGTTGGAACTATGCTATGCAAGTTATGGTTGCTAAAGTTTTTTGGGTCTTGGTGTTTCCACACGAGGGCCGAATAGTGACCATCGATCAATTGTCTTTCTCCAGACCTGACCTAGCTTTGGGGGCATCCACAGTCCCGATGATTGATAATCCTCAACCAGGTGTCATCAATGTAGGAGTTGGTTTGTGCCCATCCTTGATGGGTACCTTTTATTACCCACCTCCTCATGACAATATCAAATTTATATCTAATCACCATAAGGTTGATATTTTTCAAGTTTCGTCATTCTGCACGACTTACTTCGAGCATCCATGGATACTTCCTTCTCCATCGGCCACGATGGATGAGACAGGGCACCCAGGTATGTCCATGCCCTTGTATACCATTGAAGTAGCATACTCTTTAGTCCAACAAGATTCGGCTAACCCTGATCGGATTCCTCCACAAGAGTTAGATCCACTTCTAGAGCCTATTTGGGCTCAGGATTCTCTCGCTAACATTGATTCGTTAGACTTAGTCTTGCCTTCTGATGAAACAATAATTGAAGCAATGACTAGTTCGGACAAACCTTGGGAAGATCTTCATCACAGATCATATTTTCTCCCAGAGTTAAGCCGAATCGAAGCAGGAGAATTCATCGTGACCATGACAGGAGATCATTCATGTCCTATTAATCTCTTAGCTACACATGAAGTTTATGCTGAGGGAAATATGGAAACTATCGACGAAACTATACCAATCAACATATCTCGAAACCCTGATGTCATGGAGAACGTCTTCATCAGAGTGGATTTCTCCCCTGAAGAGATTCAAATCTATACATATATTTTCAATCAATTCCGTGATGTTTTTTCTTGGTCTTATGAGGAAATGCTAGGCATCAATCCAAAAAAAGTTGAACATGAAATCACAACTTATCCTGATGCCAAGCCTCTTCGACAGAAGCTTCATCTAGTTAATCCCAAGAAAGAAACAACCATCAAGATTGAGGTTGAGAAATTGCTAAAGGCAGGTTTTATCTATCCTATCCATTTGACTCAATGGGTGTCAAATCCTGTGCTGGTCAATAAAAAACAAGGCACGATTCGTGTATGTACTGATTTCTGTGATTTGAACAAGGCATATCCCAAAGATAATTTTCCAACACCATTCATCGACCAGATCATTGATGAATGTGCTGGTTGCAAAGAGTTTTCTTTAATGGATGTTTTTTTGGGATATAATCAAATCCAAATCAAACCCAAAGACCAGGACACAATGGCATTCATCTGTCCTTGGGGTACATTCGCATATCGTAAGATGCCTTTTGGTCTTAAAAATGATGGAGCCACATTCTAGCGGGCAATGTCTTTTGCTTTTCATGATCTCAAGCATATAGTCGAGGCCTATATAGATGATTTAGCATCATGATCTTGCAAGAGATCGGATCATCCCACACACCTTAGTCTCATCTTCGAATGCTATTGCTACTTTAGGATTCGCTTAAATCCAAACAAGTGCAGCTTTTGCGTAATGTCAGGACATTTGTTAGGTTTCATCGTATCAACAACAGGGATCATGGTCAATCCTCTCAAGGTGGAGGCAATAATCTAGTTGCCCCCCCCACACACAATCCTTCAACTTCAGAGTCTACAAGGCAAGGTGAACTTTTTACGATGCTTCATCGCCAACTATGCCGAAATCACCAAGGGATTTATGTGCTTACTGAAGAAAGATGTTCCTTTTTACTGGGACGATGCTTCTCAATGCTCTTTCGATGCATTAAAACATGCCCTCACAACGACCCCTCTGCTACGACCACCTAATTATAACAAATATTTCTTATTATATCTGGCTGCCGTAGAGTCAACCATTGGCATGGTTTTAGTTCAGGAAGATGATTTGTACTCAAAATACGTGATCTATTACCTAAGCCAAGGCCTTGTAGGAATGAAACTCAATTGTTCTCATATAGAAAAATGTGCATTGGCAGCAGTTCATGCTGTTCAATGGTTCCGTCATTATGTTCTGTTTTGCAAGACCACCGTCATTGTTGTCGTGAATCCATTTCAGTACATGTTGACATGATGAGTTATAGGAGGAAAAATCAGTAGATGGATAGTCATCCTCCAGGAGTTTGAATTAGACTTCATTTCAGTGAAGTCCAAAAATTCATTGGTCTTCGCATAGCTTATTTCAGAACTTCTAGTTGAGTCAGGTGACGTTGTTCCTGAAGAATCGCCTATCCGGGGAGATATGTTTTTGATCACATATTTAGATCCCAGGTATAGAGATATACTTATCTATCTCCAGACTTTGAAGTGCCCCACTTCTGCTTCTCGTGATGAGCATTGGTGTATACGCCATCAGGCTAAGAATTATCTCATACTCGATGATATGTTGTATTGGAGAGGTGTAGACTGAATCTTACGTCGATGTCTCACACATGATGAGGCAATTATCGTGCTCAACGATTTCCATACCAGAGCTTGTGGTGATTATTTTTCTGGGTTGGAAACAACCCCAAAAATTCTATGAGAAGGTTACTTCTGGCCAACACTTATCAAAGATTGTATAGAATCAGTCAAGAAGTGCCATCTGTGTAAAATATTCTCTCGGAATATGAGGGCACATCCCGCTCCCATGTTCCTTTTCATCACAATTGGTCCCTTCACCAAATGGGGGATTGATTACACTACTTGCAACCCCCCTTCAGCAAGGGGGCATCACTATATCATCATAGGTGTCGACTACTTCACTAAGTGGGTCGAAGCTATGCCGACGTTTAAAGATGATGGAGAGACTACAACTCTTTTTTTATTTAACCAGATCATAGCAAGGTTTGGCGTCCTGAGAGAGATTGTTACTGACCATGGTAGTCACTTTCAGAACCAAATGATGACCGAATTAACATCAAATCTTGGGTTACGACAAGAGAATTCATCACCCTATCACCCCCAAGCCAATGGGCAAGTAGAAGCTGTAAACAAAACTCTTAAGACTATTCTACAACTAACTATCAACTCAGCCAAGTCAAATTAGCATTTGATGTTATACTCGACATTATGGGCTTACCGAACATATGTTAATACTGCAACCAGTTTCTCACCTTTTCAACTCATTTATGGGCTGGAGGCAGTCTTTCCCATCGAATGTCAGATCCCATCTCTAAAATTGGCAGTACAATTATTGCCAGACACTTCTCCACTTGAATAATGGTTAATACACCTTGATCATCTCAATGAGCAGCATCGTGATGTGGCCTTGGCTAACGAGGCTCACAAACATAAGATCAAGTGTCAGTATGATAGGTCCGTTCATCCTTGGATTTTCTCTGAAGGTGACCTTGTCCTGGTCTATGACCAAGATAAGGACCCCCTGGGGGCAGGAAAATTCAAACCCATGTGGTTCATACCCTTCATCATAAAAGAGGTATTAAAAAAGGGCGCTTATCATCTGGTTGATTTTGAAGGGAATGCTTTGGCTGAGCCTAGAAATGGGCTCTACCTTAAGAAGTATTACTCATAGGCAGGTCATTGTGGGTAACTTTTTGTAACATATGTATAGTCTTTGTACTATTACTTTTTAGTTTCTTTTAAGTGTTATGGATGTGTCATTGATGTTATTTTTCGTTAATATGGCAGATGTCAAGGGATTTCAAGGTGTTTGTTGGGTATACAGATGGCGCTAGTTAGAACACTCAGAGGCTTGCCTCCACAGCTTGGGTAATCTTTACACCTCAGGGCCAGTTGTTATCTTCCGAAGGTATATGCTTAGGTGACACCACAAATAATGTCGTCGAGTATAGTGCAGTTATTGAGTTTCTTCGTGATGCCTTGTCATTGGATATCTCTCATCTCCAGGTCTATCTCGACGCTCAACTGGTTGTGTCTCAGCTAAATAGAGTATACCGGGTTCATGATCCAACCTTACAATGACAATTCCTTAGGGTACGTCTCTTAGAACGAAACTTTGATTATATTACATATTTTCATGTTCCTAGGAGATTAAACCAAATTCCAGATACTCTAGCTAATCAAATTTTAGATTGGCATCTTGCACACATATGAAAGAACATTGACATAAACATGTAAATACATTTTTGTACACGTGATGCATAAGACACAAAAGATCAAAAAACCATATATAATATCATAAAGTAACCAGAGTACATAGATGGACGCAAACGCCTCAAAAATAGGACCAATAACGAGTCATAAGGATTATGCCCTCAAAAAATATATACAAGTAGTGCTCGTGGCACATAAAAAGTATAAATAGGTTCAGGGCCTATGGGCCCTGTTATACTGGTCCACAGCATGGGCTAAACACCTAAATAATCAGACCCACGTTCGAGGTGCCCCCACTACATGAGGCTGCATGGATGGAGGCAGGTCCTCTATCTTTGCCATCGGGACTGTGAGAGTGAGTGCAGTGAAGTTCTACTCAACTTATCTAAGTACCCTCTTAGCCTCCCTAGATGGGAGGTTTCCTGCTACTGCTGGTCCCCCGACGGCGACAACTGTAGCTTCTAGTCAAGGACGATGCCTGTTCCATGCAAAATTGGCAGGTCGCACTGGTCCCACATCTGCATACAACAAACGTATATCCATCAAATACTCTAACATATAAAAAAATGATATATATAACAAAAACGACATAAAAATTACATATACAACAAAAAAACTACAAAGGTGGAGACTTACCCATCTCCCCTCGCTCCTCACCAGGAGAAACAGGTATCTCAGGATCTCTAGAAAAGTCTATCCCTGCATATGGGCAATCCTCAATCACAGGGATCTGTCATGATAGCCATGCAAAAAAGTCATTGTTGAAGGACTCATTGGTCCTTCCACCACCCTGTCGCAGCAATAATACCGCCCATCTACATACTGTAGGAAAAGAGGCCTGATGTCCTCGTACCACTTCCCGAGGACTAAAGCTCAGAACTCTCTCAAAGAAGAATGAACACAAAATCGTCCTAAACCCGAAGTTCCTCTGTGTCTGCTGTCGACAATTTGTCAATTGCCTCTTCATACACTCAAGTAGTGTCATAC
Source organism: Picea glauca (assembly GCA_000966675.3). Classification (NCBI taxonomy): domain Eukaryota; kingdom Viridiplantae; phylum Streptophyta; class Pinopsida; order Pinales; family Pinaceae; genus Picea; species Picea glauca. The sequence goes on from JZKD02S2129294.1 coordinate 267,215, forward strand.
TCCAGTAAAAAATCTATGCATTCAAGCACTGGATAACATAGTTCATCTATGCGTGATACGCCTGATGCAAGGTTGTTGAACCGGTAATCCTCCCAATCAAAAATAATATTGCCTGTAGTGATAGGTCAGTGATCTTACTGATGGGCACCTGGGAGCTCAAACAATTAGTCCCAGCCTCATAGTATAGGGCTATCAAGTCCACTATATTAAGTGGCCCCGCTGGAAACATCCTGAAATTGACTGGTTCCCCTCTCCTTGAGAGGCCAGTCAAAAATTAGATATCCTTGGTGGTGGGCACCAGTGATTGCCCCTTTAACATAAAGGCCTCTACATCATGGTGCCAATAGTCAATCAAGGCATTTATTAGCCTTGGTTATGCTCACATAAATGGACACAGGAAGAACTTAAGAAAACCACATTGCATCAATGTGGCTACGACATTCGGATCTCCTGCAACCAACTCACTGATTGCTTCATGCTCCCTTTCCCTCTAGTGGACATACATCCTGCCAAAACAACCATGTTCAGGAGGGTTAGTAACTACTCTTTAGTTCTTTTTGACAATAAAAGGGGGTCCATGCGTGCTATAGAGATGATAGTCGCGTGTACACATGGGCAGGCTTTACTCTTCCCGAGGGTACATGCGGCCTGTCCAGAGACAACCCGCGTGGACCTAGGGCCAACCTTTTAAAGGTCGATGCCCACCCAAAAAACGAAATCAAATGAAAAATTAAAGAATTGAATAGCTAGATAGGGGAGTTTGTACTTATTTGGTCCAAGCGGAAGTTCGTTTCATCCACTGTAGCTCCCGAAATCATCATTTTTATCAAAGGGGGTCTTTGGCTCTAGAATCAATTTCCAAATCAGCAATGGTGATAATGAGCTACCAGCTTCTATTTATAGACTTTTTGGCCTCTTTTTGTCAATTTTTTGGCCTCCCTTATCAGCTTCTTTATACCAAAATCCATTTAGTGTGATTCAGGAGTTATATGGGAGGGATTTTATCAGGTATTGGGACACTTTTTTTGATTTTTGAGAAAATTTTGATGGTCCATGAAATTTTTTCCAAGAATCAACTTGAGCATATAGGTTAGGTTACTACCCCGACTTTTGTGTCTCATTGTCTTTTTCCTCTGCCATAAGATCGATCCCATCAGGTTGCGACACAGAACCATCATATCTGCTTTAGCAGTGTCGCAACTTGGCGATAGAGCTTACCAAAACATGGATGCCCTTGGTAGGTCCTGGTTGCATTATGGTGTACATGCCGTCTCTAAAACACTGTAGGCTCGAGAGTCCTTATAGTATTTCCTGAATATGAGTTTGAGCCTCATTTGCATGATTCTTATTCACTCTTGATCTCACCCTCGGGACTCCCCAAAACTAATGGGTCTCCTTTTAAGCCCTTTTCAAACCCTCTAAACATGAAAAGATTTCTGAGCGATCTTTTGGATTTTCATGCTTGTTAAATTGACATTTGAAGTCATGTCTGTCCGGCGGTAGTTTACCCCTTTGTCGATCCGGATGGTCAACTGTACAAACAAAGGTATACTCTATGGAACTTCTGTTCTTTAGAAGAGTACTCTCAGGTATAATTTTATCCCTTTTTTGGGTCTGAGGGACTAAACTTATGAAAAAGAAACCCCCACAGAGTCCATAGTTAAGCTCTTTTCAGACTCCCTAAAATTGAAAAGATTGTCGAGTGACCTTATTATTTCACACTCGTTAAATTGGTCCAAAAGAACATTCCTGACGGAGTCCATAGTTAATATTTTTTCAGACTCCTTAAAAATGAAAAAATAGCTGAGTGATCTTGTCCTTGTCACACTCGTTAAAATGGTTTTGAATCGACGTCTAATCGGTGCTAGTTTACCCTTTTTCGAACCGACTAGACTATATTTGAAAAAGGTGCCCCAATGGAGTCTCCTTTTATGTTTTTCCAGACTATAAATATGAAAAACAACCGATCTTACCTTCTCTGGGCTCGTTAAACTTACATCAAAAGACGTTACCATTGTGTGTTTTATTAACCGCATTTGCATACCTTATACACCAGCCTTGTGACAGTTTGCTTCTGCGTCTTAACACCTTTGGCCACAGTAGGATTTTTCCCGAGTATCATTTTACTAGAACATCATTCTTGTCCTTGTGCCTTGAACTTGTATGTTTTCCATACTCGTTCCTCCATTGTAACGTAATATTCCTTTATTCTTTTTTCCACAATTATTGAAAAGAACAAAAAAATCAAATATACCCCAAAAAGAGGAAGGAAAAAGTATTTTATTTATTGGCAGCAAAATGAATCGCCCTTGGATAAAGCACATCTGTCCATTTGTTCATCAGACTATGGTATGTAGTATGACCTTAGGAATCTTTTCTTTCTATATAGAGTTGTGTCCTCCACTGTTTGGCTATTCTTCCAAACATATGGAGAGTTTGTGTTGCCTCCTACTTCGTAGACTTATGATTAACATACATGCTACTTGAGTCTCATCATTTGTCGTGCTATTGTCCAAGGGAAGTTTGTCACTAAGCCTAAGTCAACCCCTCTGCAATATGTCTCTTGTTCGCATACCCAGCCATCCTGAACATCCAACCAAGTACTTGTTTGAAATCACTGAAGCCTTCAGTCTGATCATCAAGATTATCAAGTCCATGACCGATGAGCCATCGAAGACCTCTGGGTAGTGCAATAATACACTCATATTACACTCCTACCTGATTTGTGAAGATTTTGAAGTTGTTTCTTGAGCTCTAAAGATCTCATCTCCAACCATCAGGCCGAATCATCTTTTGGAAGATGGATACTCTATATGTATATCTTTCTGATTTTGAGATGTAGCTCCACTGTGTATTGTTCATGGCTACTCTTTATAGTTATTTGACATAGATCTACAGTGTATTTGATTGGTAGCCATGGTTCTATTTTATCCCAAGCATGGGTATGCCCGCCTCAGTGAGACATTTGTTATTTTGCAGATGACACCTCCCGGTTCCTGATCCCTGGGCTTAATCGTTCGGCACATCAGTAAAGATTGGTAATGTATTTCGACCATCAGATTCTCTTTTGACCTCACACATTAGGGGCCATCTATTATAACCCTAAATTGCACCACACATGCTTACCTGGCATCAGGCCAACTCATATCCCTTCTTTTCCAAAACACTGTTGAGCAACTCTTTGAAAATCCTCTTGAATAAAGGCCCATGCACCCTAATCCATTACTGCACACATGTACACGTTGGCTGACCCAAAACAACCCGCGTGGACTGACAAAATCATGAAAAAAGGAAAGTTTCTGATGGAACAAAAAGCTATGGGTGATTTAATTGAAACTCCCAGCCATGCATGGCCGAGGGTTCGTCCAAATACCTAGCTCCTTCTAGCCTATAAAAGAAGGGGTAGGGGTCCCATTTGGAAGGAGGAAAAAATATAGCAAAAAAACTCTACCCATTTACATATTCCCATTGTCCCAATCCTTTAGCCTTTCCTTGTGCCAAAGGAGATTTAAAGCAAAGTAGTTGAAGGAAAGAAGAAGAGGAGCCCAGGATCAGGTTCGAGGAGCAGTGGCCGGTCTCAAATTTTGTAAGTTGACTCATTCAAAGTAATAAAGAAAATGATTTTCCCATCCCAATTCATGAACTGTTTATAGTTTGATCAGTATATGTTTAGATTTCTAACCCATTAGTATATAAGTAGTATGCATGCATAGTTGTTGCTCGTCTTAAATGCAGGTCAACTTTGGAAGGAGTATTGTGAACAAGTAATCAAGCACAATGGAGGATCGACATCAAACGCTAGTAACAAGGTAGGTTGATCTTTCCATGTATTTACTAAGAAAAGGGGATTTAAATCTAGGGATGAAGGTAGAAAGTAATTTCTATTTGGTCTTATCTGCATGCAAAGTCTGAACTCTATTTGCTAGTTCGTCGGGTGTTTTTCCCCAACAACACTATGGTGAGGAACCTACGTCATCCATCATTTCCTTACTAAGGGTGCCTACATCTTAGGCCACCCTGGTGGAGCTACCCTCAAGGACCTGATCAACGAGTTATACTTGAAGAACTTATACCCATGAGTGTAACCATTCTACCTTAGGCTTTCCTTGGTTTCCTATTTGTTTTTAGTCCTTTTTATAACTCTCTCATTATGTGAGCCTAATAGAGTATCCTTGTGTCAAAAGATGAATTTTCCATTCACTTACCACATCAGGTACGTGGATGGAGCCAACCACTAGACCCAGAATCTCACTTTGATAAGTTGGGCTATTTACACCCCAGACCATGTGTTGCTCCACTCTAGTGGCATATGCCTCGGCCCCACCACCAATAACCAAGCGGAATATGCTGTTGTCATTGGTCTCCTCTCGGAGGCTAGTTACCTTCATATTCGTCACCTCAATGTCCTCTTATATTCCCAACTCATTGTCCATCAACTCAACAACATGTATCGTATCACTGATCCATGTCTCTATTGCAAGTACCTGCAAGCAAACTTTTGCTACAAAATTTTGAGTCCATCACATTTGCTCATATCTCTAGAAACCACAACCAGATGGCATATAACATAGCTAATCAAGTACTAGATTGGAATTTATCACATTAACATACATTTTTCATTCATCCATACACAATTAAAAGAAGAAACACATATCAAATACACACACACACATATCTCAAATGGTCTAGTCATATATAGATCATTTCTGTGTTTGATACAAAAAAAAATACATACATGCCTTAGCTCCATGGCTAGGCCCTCATCATATCCATACAAAACATGAGTTCCAATGAATCCTACATAATACAAAATCAGGCCCTACATGTATATGGTCCTCCTAACACCTACGGTAACCCTAGCTGAGGTACATCACCACTAGCTGGTGGAGCTCCCAACAATGGAATATCCACAACAGGAATCCATCCTTTCATCACTGCCCCTGCAACCACTACCCAATGAATCAATGACTGCCAGCATGGGTCCCAACCAATACATAACTCTAGGATACCCTCATCCCAGATCCGAACCCACAATCCCTTGGGAACCCCATCCTGAACACCCTCAAGGTGCCTCGTCATCTCCTCCTTGTCCCAGTCACCTACCCCCTACTCAACTCTATCCTGACCCCCCACTGGTCCTGGTCCCCTAGCATGGACCGGTCCTACTTCCACTGCATGTGTTGGTCTTGCCCCTGGATAATCAACCCAAAGGTGCCTCCCAGACCACCCCTCCTTTACCTTCTCATCAA
>JZKD02S2129294.1:272513-294259 GCA_000966675.3 Picea glauca
TACATGTAAAATCAAAGGTACAACATAAACACATAAATCTCATACACATACCTCGGTTTTCCTAGTCCTCCCCAGGAGGTAGGTGCATGCTTGGATGGCATCGAAAATCCATCCCATGATAGAATAATTCATAGAACACCTACGGGGTTTTCCACCAGACCCGCTCAAATTTCAGAGTAAAATACTGACCTGTGACCCCTCCCCTCTAGCGAGGCAAAAAATTGATCCACCTCATCAGTCATGGATCCTGCACAATCGACACATTCAAAATAGCCCGAGGGCATAGTAAAACCACCCTCTCCAACATGAACACACATAAAAATGAGCCAAAGGAGAACTTGCCACCCTTGGCCGCCATGCAATGGTCCAACTATGCCACCATATAGGCACACATCAAACAGTCCCATGAAAACATCCGAACATTAATTGCCTGCTCCGTGATCACTATTGGTGCATTAGAAATGCGCTGCGTCCCTGGTGACCCATAGATCCAGACCACCATTGCACAAAAAACTTGTATCTCCATTGAGTCAAATGAGATGATGATGATCGATCCACCACTCATAAATACATCCCCTGAAAAGTACCACCTCACCAATGCCCCCACAACTACCCTAGTCGATAGTCACGAATTTTCCACCATAATCGCCCCTCAAAACGATGGCCCAATAATGAAGTAAATGTCAATGTCTATGGTAATTTGTAGCTCTTTCCCTTGTACCAAGAAACACTACTAATATGGATTCCACTTTCATACTATGAAGTCTAATAGTGGCTCCTGGGTATAGATAAATGCACAATCAAAAAATCATAGTAGCCCAGCCTGGGCCAAATGCCGCCAGATCTGTGCGTCAGGTCCCACCTCTCTCCTCAGAGACTCCTAGTCTCTTTCCTACCATTGCATTGGCATCCTCGCTATCATATTGACAACCTACATCCATAGAAAAAATTTCTGTGTTAGCTCATCTTCATGAAACAATTCCTTTTCAAGCCATACAACCCACCATTTCCCCTATGCGACTATTCCCTTAATAGTCACGCAAGCCTGTGCGACTACTTCCCTTACAACAATGCCCTTATGCACAAATGTTCACCAAACAGTTTCATAGTTTCTCCCTCACCTTGGGCGCGAATAATGGTAAAATAGTTGTGGTCATGTGTGATTGTTATGTGTACAACCACACACAGTCATGCAACAATTACTTAGACAATCGTGCACACGTCCAACCCACCCTGTGAGCGACTGAAACCCCGAGCACCACACACCTCTGCACATGTTTCGTTAATACAATAGAACATTATGTGTGGGTTTATTAATTAATCCTGCACATATGTGTGAAAATATCATAGGCTCTCCCGTGCGGTACACCCCCCCACTCAAACAAAAGGACGTACGACTCTCCGTACGACCCCACCTCCCCTCCCAAAAAAATTCCCACACTATGCAGGAGGTCTTGACGACTTACCTATGTCTCTCGCTACTCGAATCCAACCTTGTATTATCTCCCACAACTCTTATACCTCCACAAAAACAAGTACAAATGAGGTGGTTATGGGGGTCTCATTCCCTTATATACCCCTTATGGCCCAACTTCCTTGCGTCCGTTTAGAAAAAATTGAGCTTCTTTTCTCACACCATTTTCACCCATGGGATCCATATTCCCCCACATTCACAACAATAATCTCGGATTCTCCTTTCAGTCCAGAACCCCGGAGACCCCTTTTGGCCACCTCGGGCACAGGTACGCATCCCATGTCCACATTTTATTATCATGCAACTGTTATACACATGTTTTATTTTCAAAAAGACATGTTTCACATCAGGTATTTGGTTTGAATTTGTAGGTCTTCACCCACATCCCCTCCCATGCTGCCAACCATGGAATCTCTTGGCTACTCCAGGTATATATTTCAAACTGGCAAATCATTTAACTCTATGCTCATAATTTCATTTCCCAATAATACCCCCTGAAAATTATTCTCAGGTTCCCCACACCCAGATCTGTGGTACCATCACCTCCATTTGCATTCAGGTACCATCATACGATATCTCTCTCACCTCCATGAGTTTTCCCACATCTATTTATCCCTTTGAATATTACACTCATGATGTTCTATGCATTAGGATCATGATTCTTGGTCATGTTACACCCCTGAGTAATAACCTCATACTTCTTCATCCTCATCATGCTAACCACCCCATTATGGACTCCCTCCTTATGACTTTTTTATTACATTCAATGTGCACCTCCGCATTGTCATTAACCACCCACATCATCCACCATCACTTGCCCATCCACAAAATCATCCTTCATTCATCCTCCTAGTACAAAAACTAACTAATGGGGCACCCACCCTTTATTGACCAATCCATACTCCACTGGGGCACCCATTTCTGTACATGTACTTTCAACCCCATTATTTATTCATTTGGTAAATGTAAAAAACACATTTTACGTTTCAACAAGTGCAATAGATTTTGGCCATTGCACCTGATGGTGATTTTTCCCTTGGCACATCACAACCCGTGTTACCCTTGGTTGGGAAATATCACTACCCTCACACCCTCTGTAAACCATTTGTCTCCACACCAAAATATTGACCCCCTATAGACCTTTGTGTCCTATATCGCTCGATATTTTGACCTATGATACATCCCCTTGTAGTCTCACCCCTTCAACATAAGTTTTCACATATCCAACTATCCCCCTGACACCAGATAGTATATTATGGTTGCTACCATACATAAATAACCCCCAATGAAGGGCCTTTTTGAAATCATGTATATTCCAACCTTCATTCATGACTACCACCCCTTTACTAGTATCATTATAGTTCTAGCCACCATGTTGATCATGTTGGGCCCTTCATTTTTGGATAAGGAGTTGCGCAATAAGGATTACAATCCTAGTTTTGGCCTAGTAGGAGTTGCGCAAGATGCAAAAGAAGCAAGACAATAGAGAAAAAAAAGAAAAAAAAATCAGTTGCGAGAAAGACAACGCAACACTAACAAAGCAAAAGCGGTTTCCATAGAATAAGAAATCGTGCAATCCGAGGTAGAAGACACAACCTAGCTTATATATAGGGATGAACATGATTGTAAAAGGGTTCAGTTGTTGTTATTGTTTAGATGAATTGTGATAATGTTCAGTTTGATCTTTCCCTTACTGTTATTTTTATTTCATAACTATTGTCAGTTGGGTCAAGTCGGGTTCTGAGTCTATAATGTAATCTATACACCATTTTGGGAGTTAGAGCTCTGTGACCTGAGTCCAAACCCAAGAGTCTGTAACAAATCTCTATTGTGTATCTCTGAGTTTGTAAATGAAGAAAGATATGAAGATAATATGAAGAAGGATCTAAATTTTAAAAATATGTCGTGTCTTTCTGTGTTTTACTCATGCATTACTATACTTATTTATGGTTTATAAGTTCCACATGATGGATTTGTGTTTAAATGCTTGTTTGCAACATAAGTAGGTTCAGTTCTTGCACACACGAGTTCATATCTGTTTGGTAGATAGATGTCTTGCGCAAGATCAATATGAATCTAGAAGGTTCTGTGAATCCTCCTAAGTCTTTTTCTTTCCCTTCCCTATCTAATTGTCTCAACAACGCTTTGGGTGAGAATTCTTCTCGTCGGAGGAGATGAAAATTCCAACACTCTAGACTACTCAATACCTTTTTTTGGTAACCTAAGAAGGACCCTGGTCTGATCAAACTCATGCCAAAAAAATGGTTCTGTTGCTGGGACCTGCATTAAAAGGGAACCTGTAGAGAGGATTCTTCCAAGGATTCACAGATATAATATTGACCAATGGTGGGAAAGAAACTGTGACACCTTCATATGGAAAGAAGTGGAACTGATGGGAAAATAGGTACAAGACATTCGTGAGGCAGTCTTTTACTCAGAAAGATCGAGCGACCAGTACGAGATATTCTGGGTTAAGTTCCTGGAATAAGTTTTCCACTAGATAAATAAGCTCCAAGAATCTCCATAGTTCCAAGAACGAGTCAAGAGGACCTGTACTTGGGACACAAAAAATATTGCAACATTTCATCGACTGGATCGTCCATCCATGCGAGCGATTGATTTCTGGGTCAATACCACATTAGAAGGATACATTATCAATTTTGCAGCTGAGAACCACCAATATTTTTCATGAGAAGAGGTGAATTTCAAGAAATACACAAGGGGAAGACTGTTGAGAGAAATCCCCCTGTGGATTAAATTTTTCTTGATGGAAGAGGGGATGTTGACTATGTCCCCAAATGAGATGGAAATGTAAACACCCTCTCTTGGGGTAGGGTGAGGCTGGGGTAGAGTCATGGACTAAGAGAGGGAAAGGGTTCTTTGAAAAATGGGTGGGGAAACAACAAGAAATGAACTCAAGAGATGAGTGAGCCTTGAAAAGAGCCGCCATAGTTGAGAAGTGGTGGTGCGACAAGATCAAGAAAGAAGTAAGACAATTTGATAAGTTACAGAAAGAAGTCGGACCGAGAGAAGTAGAGGAAAGACATATGGAAGAGTTGCAGAAGATGAGAAGACATGAACGATTGGCTAGTCAAATATTAAGTGAGAGAAAAGTGAAGAGAGAAATAAGTCCCCAGGAGGTTGGACAAGAAGGAGAAGGTGTATATGTAAGAGAAGAGGAATTTGACACAAATCTTGAAGAAGAAAGAGAATATTTAGCCATGATGCCAAGAAATATTGGGAATATGACTGAAGAGAGCACTCCAGTGGAAGAAAACAAGACCCCCCAGATCAAAGAAAATCACTCCGAAGCTTGTGGCACTAGCCCCAAATCGCCCATACCCCAAGTGTCTCCCATACAAATGGTAAGTTTGATACTATCTTCTCATGTTAATTCTGTTCCAGTACAATTAGTTAGTCAATCATAACCAAGAAGTGTAGGTACAAGGAGGATATTGGGATCCCTTGGTAGATCACAAGAACGACTGTTAGGTTTCATTTTTTTAAGAGCACCAAGATCAACAATGGATGGTCACATGGGAGGTTCTATTGCCCGATACCCAGAATTCTAGGGTAAGGGAGATGAAGATGTTGAGAAACACTGGTTCTTGTGCGAAGCAATCTGGAGATCCAGAGGGACTCCGGATGTGAATAAGTTGGTTGAGTTCCAGACTTCCTTGAGAGGTTGCGCTCTCAAGTGGTACATGAATATCATTGAACCAAGAGTGCCAGTAATACAAGGTCAAGCATTCCCACTTGGCCAGGTATGAAAAAGGTTCATAACAAAGTTTAAAATACCTCAGTCAGAACAAGAGGATTTTTCTGAGTTGCGCGAGATCCAAAAAAGGGAAAGTGAATCAACCTGGGAATACAAATAGAAGTTTAAAGATTTTATAGGGAGGTTAGCACATCCAATTAATGAGGAAAATCAAAGGTAATGGTACATTTATGGATTTCTACCTCTGACCTAGATTCTGCTAATGCAACAACGGATAACTACTTTGACAGACGCCTTGGAATAATCGATGACGATTGAAGCCATGGTGAGATACCCTAGGAACTTGAGAGTGACTAGGCCCCCAGTAGATGAAAACTTGGTGAAACTATAAGGGAAAATACCAGCATTTACAAAAAAGATTCAAGAGTTGACAATACCAAGACTAGGACGACCACAGGTTTGGTGCTATTATAACCCTAAATTTCACCACACATGCTTACCTGGCATCAGGCCAACTGATCTGGATTATTTTCGGCACGAAATGAGAGCAGAGATATAATAAACAAAATGCTCAGAGATATCACAGATATTCAATAATATAATAGAAATGTATCAGATATGCAACCATAAACACAGATATACAGTAATACACGATTTCTATTAATGAAAGAAATGTACAGATACTGTAAAATACAGAGTGAAAGACTCGCTAGAATGGTGGCAGCGTATCTCTGAGAAGAGATGTGACAGCCACTTGCATTTGCAAGAAGATGGTTACAATGAGGCTCTAAAGGCCCTTTTACAATAAATGGGAATGCCAAAAGTCCTAGACATCCAAAAACCGAACCCTAGGATATGAAGCGCCAAAAGTCATGTGGGCCCCGTTTGGGTAAGTTAGTACATCTACTTCCCGGGGTCGTAACTTTTGCATACGATCTTCGTTTTAGGCGTATGATATCTCGTTGGAAAGGTATCATCGAGGAGATTCATTTTGGGGGCTCAATAATTCATTCGGATATAATTGAGAACCTTTATCTTGAAAAAACTTCATTTCGGCCCTGTAAATGGCCCCGGAAGTTAAAACCTGCTAAAAATAGTAAAATGTCAAAGTTGCCAGAAAGTTGTTTTGAGCCAGTTGGAAAAGGTGGGTGGCCATCGATATCCATCTAGATCACCAACTCATATCCTTTATTTTCCAAAAACACTGCTGAACAACTCTTTGAAAATCCTCTTGTGTAAAGGCCCACGCGCCCTAACCCATTACTGCACACGTGTACACGTTGGCTGATCCAAAACAGACCGCATGGAATGAAAAAAGCATGAAAAAAGGAAAGTTTCTGATGAAACAAAAAGATATGGGTGAGTTAACTGAAACTCCCGGCCATGCATGGTCGAGGGTTCGTCCAAATACCTAGCTCCTTCTAGCCTACAAAAGAAGGGGTAGGGGTACCATTTGGAAAAAGGAAGAATATAGCAAAGACAATATGCCCATTTATGTATTCCATTGTCCCAACCCTTTAGAATTTCCTAATTCCAAAGGAGATTTAAAGAAAAGTAGTTGAAGGAAAGAAGAAGAGAATCCCAGGATCAGGTTCAAGGAGCGGTGGCTGGTCTTAGCTTTTGTAAGTTGACTCATTTTAAGTAATAAAGAGAATGCTTTTCCCGTCCCAATTCATGAACTTTTTATGGTTTGATTAGTTTATGTTTGATTTCTAACTTGTGAGTATATAAGTAGTATGCATGCATAGTTGTTTCTCGTCTTGAATGCAGGTCATCTTTGGAAGGAGTATTGCGAACAAGTAATCAAGCACAACGGAGGATCAACATCAAACACCGGTAATGAGGTAGGTTGATCTTTCCATGCATTTACTAAGAAAAGGGGATTTAAATCTAGGGATGAAGGTAGAAAGTAATTTCTATTCGGTCATATCTTCATGCAAAGTCTAAACTCTATTTGCTAGTCCGTAGGGTGTTTTTCCCCAACAACAGAATTGGCGACCATACTAGGGAGAATCTCTAGGGTTCCTGGAATTTTATTTAGTTTTTGGGTAGCTTAAAGACTAGTTTTTTCTTGCCTGTATTTTCAATTCGTTTCTGTAAAGTCTGAGCTAGTAGGGAGTCTGGTTTTCCATACCAACTTTCCCTGACTTTTGCTTGACTTTGTTTTTCGGGACCCACAGAGGTACACGCGACCTGCACAAGGCCTGCACACGTGTACCCACGCCCTATCCTCTTACAACCCGTGTGTGAACGCTAGCTGTAGAGATAGCAATAGCGTGTAGGAGTTCAGAGAACCTCAGAGGCAGTCCTCCTCTTCCCCTTCAGAATCACATATTCTCAGGGGGTTTTCTGGAATTCTGTCTGAGTCTTGTTTGCTAATAGTCCTATCTCAGATTGTTTTTGCCTTATTATTTTTTCCTTGCATTATTTGTTTTTTTGTTAGAAAGAGTATCCAAGCCTTCAAGGGATCCTGGTTATCAATACCAGAGGTCTCTTCCTAGTCTGGTTTGTCTGTTTTTATTTTTTCTTAGAGTTTAGATATACACGTGGCCTGTACAAGGTTAGCCCGTGTGTACACACCCTTTGTCTTTGTTCAGCGCGCGTTCGCACACGTGCTATTTGAGTAACAGTCGCATGCTTGTACAAGCTACTTTTTGTTAAGAGTGAGGTAGTCATCCTCTCCTTTGATAAGAAGTATTCCTCTCAAGTGTTTGAATCTCTGTTTGAACAGTAGTAGCTTAGGATTATTTTTACCCTTAGCTTGGTTTTTCTCATTTAAAACGTTGTAAGAATATTTTTTTTTTTTTTTTTGGTTTTTAGACAAGTGTGAGTCATTGTTTTTACAATTACTATTGTGTGATTTTTTAATCTGATTCTTTTCTATCTGCGCTTTAAGCCAGAATTGTTTTTCTTGGTTTTTTGCTTGGTATTTTCCCTTTCTTTCTTTACTAGCACTTAAATAAAAAAAAAGTCTCTTTTCATTTTCTTCTTTGGTTGAAGAGTGTGTTTTTGCATCATTAGCTAGGGAAAAGTATTTTATTTCATAAGTTTTTGTAGTTCACTTAGATCATAAGTAGCTCGTAGTCGAGTGAAATTCCTTTGAGTTTGTTGTCCAAAATCTTAGAAAAGTTAAAAAATCTTTCTTTTGAAAAGTTGTTGAAATTTTGCATTCAGTAAAAGTTTTGTTTCCATCTTTTTTATTCATTTTTTTCTTTCTTCTTTTACATACCATCAGTTTCACCCTCATACCCCTTGACGTAATACAAAGCCATAAAAGTAACGCTAAATTTAAAATCTACTAGACTTTTATGTTTGTATGGTTCACAAACTAGTTCAGGACTAGGGCCTTGGATTAGGTTGGAGAGGAAACTCTTCAAGGACATTTAAAATCAAACATTGGAATCTGAGATAGGGAGTGTTTAAGTCTAGTTTCATGGAAGTTATCCAGGACCCCCCTCTAACATAGGGGATAAAAATGAGGTTGTGTGTGGAAAGGTAGCGGAGATAACCCCTCCAAAGCCAGACCAATCATAGTGGAGAACACATATAGAAGGCTTGTTTTGGGATTTCGTCGTTTGCATTTTCCATTGGGCTTCGTGGGTCTCGAATCCATTTGAGGTCCTTAGTTGTCTTCTGGACCATTTTCTCTCGGTACCCTTGACAGGTTTCGGGCCCGATACCCTGCTCATTGTGGTCTACCCAACTTTTGACTGTACCCGCCTGGTGACTGTTCACGTGCTGGCAACCTAATTGCCAATATTTGTTAGAGACATACAGAGGTGACTGTGGGGGTATACTGTGGTACCTATGATAGACATCGGGCCAAACTTTGTAGATTATACCCAGAGGGTGCTTCCATGTTCAAGTTGCACTTGCACCAATAAGTTGCTCTAGTGTTAGTTGTTGTAACTGTTCTTCCAATTAATTTAGTGTTTGCTTGCCTTATCTTCTAGGGAATTTTTTCTTAGTGTGTGTTACTTTTGAGCATTTAGACTACCTTAGAGTGTCTTGGATATTCTCACACAGTGGAATATCTCGAGCTTCGCCGGTCACAAAGGCTTCTTGGCCTACTGTCGGTTACACTAGAGCCACCCCCGCCACCATTAAGGCGGAAGCTAGACCAACAAGGGTCTTTTGAAGCGACCGGGTTACAAACCATTGTGCCCGAACAACCCCTGGAGGAATCGACCGTTTTGGACTTTGAATCAATTGCTCTTGGCTCGGTTGAAACCCCAACCACTGATATTTCAACACCTTTCATTGTACCAATTCAATTTTACGAGCGCCAGACAATGTCGTACACAGTAATGGAAACAAATGATGTTACTCCTTCCAGGAATTCTTCAATTCCCACCATGGTTGTCACCATAGGAGAGTCATCATCTCCTAACCTACCATCGTCGTTCCAAGCCACCATGGTCTCGACCGCAATTACTTCACATAGTGTTCCAAACCCATCTTTGGCAGCAACCACAACCCCTTTCACACCTAGTGCGACAGGCCCTCTGTTCTCATATGGTATGCCTATTTCGGGTACAAGTCCTGTACTGTCCTACTCCACTTTACAGACTTTGGGTTTGGGGGCAGGGAGCTCTAGAGCTCCTCTGAAAGGTCACAAGGGGGATCAATCCTGTCCCTTTTAATGATTTTCCTTACGCAGGAGGTCATATCCCTCCTTCGTCCCCTTCACTCGGTGGTTCGCATCAGGAATCCACCGGTCAACCTACACACAATAGTTTATTTGGAGCGGGGAGTCAAGGACCACCTTCGCATAGTATGTCGGTATGTTCGACACCATTTTCTTGGAAAAAAACACTTGGTAACAACACCTTCTTGTTAGGTGCTTTCTCGACTGGGGGCAACCTTATTTTTGGACAATCTACTCCTGGGCAGGGTACTATTCCTGCACAGGGGGCAAACTTAGCAGGACCTTGGAATTCAGGGCAAGGATCCGTTCCCTCCTCCAGAATGCCGATCTAGGGTAATTCTTTTCACAATCAATGGAACCTCAGACAAGCTACTATTCCTATCCCTATGGGACCGACATGGGGTAATCCTTCCCAAAGTCCTTCGAATAGAATGCATGCCCAACAATCTATGTCCTATTTTGGAAATCAACCGATGATGTCTCCACATATGAAAAATCCTTACGCTAGCCAGGGCCATGGTTTTTACTAGAATTCGGGCCAGCAGCCAAACTTTTCCTGGCAACCTGGTGCCAGTCAAACTCCAAGACCCTTTTTCCCAGGTTATCAGCAATAATCGAAACTACCTTTCCTGGCGACTTTACACTTGCCAGATTTGATGAGGTTGTTGAATGAACCCATTTGTCACGATCCGTGTTGACCTCCTATGCCGATGAAGTTGCCTTCAGACATTCCAAAGTTTGAAGCCAAGCCTAATGAAGATCCAGGAGATCATGTGACTACCTTCCATCTTTGGTGCTCATCTAAATCATTGAAAGATGACTCCGTACATTTGTGATTGTTTCAACGTACTCTCATTGGGAGTGTCATGAAATGGTACATTGAGCTCGATCGCTCAAGGTACTCTTCTTTTGGAAAATTGCTGATGGATTTCCTTAACCATTTCCAGTTACCTGTGAGATATGATGCTGGCACAAAGATGCTCGCTAATTCGAACAGACAATAGCGGACCATATCTTTGATCCAATTCAATAATGGAGACGCCGAAAGAGTTTAATCAAAGTACCAGTCCCACCAACATTCCTGGTTGAGTGGTTCCTTAAGTCTTTGGTCCCGCAGTTATCCAAATATGTCACGACATCTGAAGTTTTATCTGAAGAAGACGCCATCATGAGGGATCAACAGTTTGAGCTCATCAATTCTTAGTCTGGTTTATTATACAACATCTTTCCAGATGCGCCACGTTCAATACTGGATAAAACTAGACAGAGAGCTGGACCACATGCCGATGGTATCATCGGTTCAACACAAACTAAGACCGCTGAGAAATTGACAAAGCAGTTGCAACAATTATCCATACAACACACAGCGTCCAGCCAAACTATTGCTTTGGCTTCTCCCCCTACCCAAATGTCGAAAGTACACACAGTGCAGTCAACTAACCCAAAGGCCACCCAGAATCCTGAAGGGAAGAAAAAATAACGAAAGAAGGGTAAGGGGGATAAAAAACCCAATGATAATGCTGGCGGGGACAACACTGAAAAATGAAAGGTGAGGTATCCATGCAACTTGTGTGTAGAAGACCACCCGACCCATCTATGTCCTCGGCTTGCAGAGGCCCAAAAATTTGTCACACAACAACAATAGGCGGTGTTGACGAACCCATTTCAGCATGGGAAAAATCTAACTCAAGCCTCTTCAAGTACGGAAGGGGGCAACCAAAAAAACTTCCCACCTCTGAACAACCCCTCATCCGCGAACGTATATATGGTTAGGGGTGATGCTTTCATATCAACTAGAGTGCACGATTATAGTAAACCAATCACTTCTGAGAAGGGTAAAGAAGCTGACCTCCCATCTCTTCCTCTACAGATTGAGAAGATGTTGGGAGAAAAAATGACATGCATTCCAAAAGGTGAATTTAAAAAGGCTTCTCATAACCCAAATGCAAGGGCCACCCATAACTACTCTATGGTGGAAGATTTATCACAAACCCCTTGTGCATTGTCTGCTTTGGAGGTCCTCCAAAGTTGCCCTTCTCAAAGAAAATCCTTGTTAACTGCTTTGGGCTCTACTGAGACTTGTAATATGGGTACCATCATGTTAGATACAACTGACTTAAAACCTCATCTTCTTTACCACATAGCATTTCATATAGTAGTGGCTTACCCCACGAATTTTTTTACATGGAATATCTTCCGCACAGTGGTTGACGAGGGAACCTCGACATGCGTTATGTCATTGGCATGTTGGAAGGCAATTGGCCAACCCATTTTGTCTCCATCACCTACTCTCCTCATTGCTTTCGATGGTCATTCATTCCAACCACATGGAATCATTCCTTCTTTCCCCATGTAGTTAGGAGGGAAGACCGTGTGTGTCGAGGTAGAGGTAGTCAATGCTCCCCTCGAATATAACCTCTTGTTAGGACAGAGTTGCACTTATGCTATGAAAGCTGTGGTTGCTACAGTTTTCTGGGTCTTGTTGTTTCCACACGAGGGCATGATAGTGACCATCGATCAATTGTCTTTCTCCAGAACTAACCCATCTTTGGGGGCATCCACGGTCCTACTGATCGATAATCCTCAACCAGGTGTCGTCAACATAGGATTTGGTTTGTGCCCATCTTTGATGGGTACTTTTGATTACCCACCTCCTCACGAAGATATCAAATTTATATCTAATCACCATAAGGTTGAGATTTTTCAAGTTTCGTCATTCCGCATGACTTACTTCGAGGATCCATGGATTCTTCCTTCCCCATCAGCCACGATGGATGAGACAGGGAACCCAGGCATGTCCATGCCCTTGTCTTCCACTGAAGTAGCGTATTATTTAGTTTAGCAAGCTTCAGCTAACACTGATCCGACTCCTGCACAAGAGTTAGATCCACTTCTAGAGCCTATTCGAGCTCAGGGTTCTCTCTCTAACATCAATTCGTTAGACTTAGTCTTGCCATCTGATGAAGAATTAATCGAAGCAATGACTAGTCCAGACAAACCTTGGGAAGATCTTCATCATAGATCATATTTTCTCCCAGAGTTAAGCCAAATCGAAGTAGGAGAATTCACTGTGACCATGACAGGAGATCAGTCGTGTCCTATTAATCTCTTAGCTACACATGAAATTTATGCTGAGGGAAATATGGAAACTATTGCTGAAACTATACCAATCAACATCTCCCGAAACCCTGGCGTCATGGAGAACATCTTCGTCAGAGAAGATTTCTCCCCCGAAGAGATTCAAATCTACATGGATATTTTCAAAGAATTCCGCGACATTTTTGCCTGGTCTTATGAGGAAATTCCAAGTATCAATCCAAAAATATTTGAACATGAAATCACAACGTATCCTGATGCCAAGCCTGTTCGACAGAAGCTTCATCAAGTTAATCCCAAGAAAGTAGGAACCATCAAGATTGAGGTTGATAAATTGCTAAAGTCAGGTTTTATCTACCCTATCCATTTGACTCAATGGGTGTCAAATCCTGTGTCGGTCAATAAAAAACAAGGCACGATTCGTGTATGTACCGATTTCCATTATTTGAACAAGGCATGTCCCAAAGATAATTTTCCAACACCATTCATTGACCAGATCATTGATGAATGTGCTAGTTGCGAAGCCTTTTCTTTTATGGATGGTTTTTCAGGATATAATCAAATCCAAATCAAACCTGAGGATCAACACAAAACGACATTCATTTGTCCATGGGGTACATTCGCATATCATAAGATGCCTTTTGGTATTAAAAATGCTGGAGCCACCTTCCAGTGGGCCATGTCTTTTTCTTTTCACGATATCAAGCATATATTCGAGGCCTATATAGATGATTTAGAATCATGATCTCGCAAGAGAACGGATCATCCTACACACCTTAGACTAATCTTCGAACGTTGTCGCTACTTTATGATTCGCTTGAATCCAAACAAGTGCAACTTTTGCATCATGTCAGGACGGTTGTTAGGTTTCATCATATCAACAATAGGGATCATGGTCGATCCTCTCAAGGTGGAGGCAATAAATCAGTTGCCCCCCCACACACAATCCTACAAATTCAGAGTCTACAAGGCAAGGAGAACTTTTTATGACGCTTCATCACCAACTATGCTGAAATCACCAAGGGCTTTATGCGCCTACTGAAGAAAGACATTCCTTTTTACTAGGATGAAGCCTCTCAACGCTCTTTCGATGCATTAAAACACGCCCTCACAACTGCGCCTCTGCTACGACCACCTAACTATAACAACAATTTCTTATTATATCTGGCTTCCACAGAGTCCACCATTGGCATGGTTTTAGTTCATGAAGATGATTCATTCTCAGAATATATGATCTATTATACAGAAGGACATCTGGTGAACAAATTTACATAAGGATTTTATACAGAAGGACATCTGGTGAACAAATGTCCACAAATGAGGGGAATGGGAGCTCCTCAAAATACGATGGGACCCTCACCAGAACCCACGAGAGGAGTTGTGCAAGTATCTATGAACCTACCATTCCATAACCATACTCCATATCATGCTTTTCCATGGAACCAAGCAGCACCAACAACTGAGTATTGTGAGATTTTTCGAATCCATGGGCATGGGACAAGAAAGTGCCCCATTATGTAGAAATATTCAAAATTACCAAATAAAGTACATTGTGACTTCTGTGAATCTACCACACATACTACCAATCAATGTAGAGCGTTAGATGCACCTGCAGGCAGATTGGACCGAACAACATTCAGGATGAATGAAAAATCTTAGGGACCAAGAAGAGATCAAGGAGGTGGAGCCAGAGGAGACTTCAGAGGAGGAAGGACTGGGGGAAGATGGCCAAGAAGATTTTATATCTGTGATGATCAAGGCCACATGTCTAGAGACTATCCTCATCCAAGGTAGCCATGGTTCTCTCACAGTAGAACCAATGGGAACACAACTAAAGATTGCCCATAATTAATTACTAAATGGGAAGATAGGGTACAAAAACGAGGAACTAAACTCATCAGTTTAGAAATAAATAGATTTATTAAAGGACAATTTCCCAACCTCAATATCGTTACTCGAGGAGGAGCAAAGAGAAGAGTTGATGCTGATACTCTACCTCAGATCCAAAAATCAACACCTAAAGAAGACATGTATGACCCTCTAAAACATAAGTTGTTCTTTAAATATGCCATGGAAGTATTTCAGAATATTCCTAGACCTGAGATTCAAGAGAAACCCCCACAACCTATTTTTTACCCTAAGATTGCACAAGTCCCTTCTTCACCCCCTGCACCTAGAAACCTTGTAGTCACATCGAGACAACCTGAGAAACTGCAGAATGTAGTCGACCTTTGGTTTCAATTATTCTCTGACATCCTCAGGAACGATCAATTAATAGAGAAGTTGAGAAATATGCTATACCTAGTTTTAGGGAATGAAGAACCCATAGAAGTTGGAATAAGGACTAATCTACCTAAGAAGAGTACTCAGAGAGTGCAAAGAATAAAAGTACAGACTGGAAAAAAATTCAGACTAGTAGCCCAGTTAGACGAATTTGAGATTAAGGATGTCATGTTGGATCTAGGATCCAATGTGAACATTCTTCCTAAGAAGACTTGGGAAGCCTTAGGAAAACCTAGGTTGACATATTCCCCAATTTAGCTAAGAATGGCCAACCAATATTTTATTTTCCCAATAGGAAGACTAGAGAGTGTGGAAATAGATGTTGTGGGAGTGAAGACCATAACTGACTTTGAAGTGATTGAAATCATGGGGGATAAGGACCATTACTCTACACTACTTGACATTGATTGGGCCTACAACAACTATGCAATAATTGACTTAAAGAAATACACCATGACCTTTTTGGCTGACGAAATCAAGGTATTTCAACCCTTGGACCCATATTTGGGGCCTAGATATACAGAGCCAACAAACAATAATATGGAGGGAGAATACTTGGATCAGTTGTACACTGTAATAGTAGAAATAGGAGATGATTATATAAATACTACTACTGATGGATCGATAATTTGGAAGAGTATACAATCAGTAGACAAAGATTCAGAATTGGATTTTGACAGTTGGCAACAAGGCTCATACAAAAAATTCTCAAGGAAATGCACAAATGTCAGAGAAACTAGATGGGTTGGGACCGAAGTTAGATAACACCTAGTATATGATGGAACCTCAGGACCTGATTTATGGAAGAAAAGGTAGTAGGGGATCAAAGGATCTCAGTAATAGATGTATCCCTCTAGGACACCCTTTCCAGATGGTGGGCTAACCATAAATCATTACTCAAAAAATGGGACAATGTGAAGAAAGCTATCAAGTATAGGTTTAAGAATAAGGAGCAGCTGGAATCAGAGATACAAACAAATTTCCAATTTGTGCAACTGTTCAGCGGAGAATCTAATCCTAAAGTACATATTGAACAATGAGTGACACAATGGCAAGTTATGGAAATACCCTCTCATTTATGGGTTCGGGTATTTCCCCATTCCCTAGGTCCAATCCTGAAATCTTGGTTCATACATGAGGAAAACAAAAGACAAAACAATGACTGACAAATGTTGGCAGCTCATTTTTGCAAGGACTCCTCATTTAAAAGTAAGTACCCTAAGCTTAAAGTAGTTCTGCAAAATATTAAGGAATTTCTTTTTACAAATAACAATAATCATAAATCAGACTTAGTGGTATGTGCAAAACATAGCCAAGAATTTTAGACTAATCTTCACCTACCCTCAAACAAGAATCCTATACAATGCTATAAGATTAGCAAGGATTCAGAAAGCCCAAATGATTTAGAGGAATTGAGAAACCTACCCATCAAAGAGATAGAAGGGAATAGAGAAATCTAGAACACCATACCCAGCTAGACTGATAGTTACTGCAATCACCCATTGAAGTTGCACAAAGTCAATATAGGGACCACCAAGCAACCCGATATAGCTATGGTGGAAGACTATTGGGATGAGAAAACTAGTTAAGAAATACAGAGTTTGTTGCAGGAATATGAGGATTTGTTCCCAAAGACCTTTTCAGAATTAAAGGGGATCAAAGGAGTTATGGGATAAATGAAAATCGAATTGAAACCAGGATACAAGCATGTGAGGCATATACCATACCATATTAACCCTAGAGTAAAAGAGAAGGTTAGTAAGGAGATAGACAAGATGTTGGAAGCCAGACTTATTTTTGCAGTGGAAGAAGTAGAATGGGTCAACCCAATAGTCATCCAAAGAAATAAAGGCACATAGGATATCAGGGTCTGTGTAGACTATATAATCCTTAACTCTGCCTGTGTGCATGACCCTTTCCCAACACCTTTTATTGATGATGTGATAGAACATGTTGCGGGGAAGGAAGCATACTCATGCACATATGGATTTTCAGGGTACCACCAAGTCAGCATTGCCAAAGAGGACAATAAGAATACCACATTCATAACATAATGGGGATATTTCGCATACAATGTGATGCCATTTGGATTGAAGAATGCCCCTATAGTTTTCTCTAGAATTGTAATAAGAGATTTCAGAGAGTTTATTCACAAGTTAATAGAAGTCTATATGGATGATTGGACAATATATAGTTTTCTCAAGGAACATGTGGCACTGTTACGTTTGATGTTTGACAGATGTAGAGAATTTCATATATCATTGAATCTTAGAAAGTGTATATTCTGTGTACCACATGGAAATGTTTTGGGCCACATAGTATGCCGAGAAGGAGTATTGGTATACCCAACCAAATTTTTGGTTATTTTGAACATGCCACTACCTATGAGTGCTAAGAAGTTTCTCTACATGCTAGGACACACAAGGTACTATCACAGGTTCATCAGAAGATATGAAAACATCAGTGCACCTCTGGAAAATCTATTGAAAAAGGCCGAAATGTTCCAATGGACCCTAGAATGTGATAAAGTGCTCGAGACCCTAAAGGAGAAGCTCAACACAACACCGATTTTGATATTCCCAAACTGGGAAAATGAATTTCACGTCCATGTAGATGCTTCAGGTATTTCCTTAGGAGCTATGTTAGTGCAACCTGTATATGGATCCATGGATCATCCTATCTACTTTGTGAGAAAGAAGTTGTCACAAGTTGAGAACAGCTACACAATGACAGAAAGGGACGGTTTAGCCATGATTTATGCTTTGCAAAAAATTGGACATTATTTGTTAGGATCTCATTTCATGTTTTTTTACTGATCATTCTGCATTGAAATATCTAGTTAACAAACCCGTGTTGGAAGGGAGAATTTGTTGATGGTTTCTACTATTTCAATAATTTTATTTTGAAGCAGTTATCAATCCTGGAAGATGCAATGTAGGACCTGATCACCTCTCTAGATTAGAGTCAAGGGAAAGTGGCAGAGCAGTTGATGATCAACTCCTAGATGTAGAATTGTTCCATGTTGAGGCCATACTAGAGTACCTGGAGGACATACTGGTCTTCTTAAGTACAGGGGCCTACCCATAAACATATTCTACAACCCAAAAACACCATATGGTTGTTGGAGCAACGGATTACCAGTTGATCACAAGACAATTGTATAAATTGGGACTAGATAGTATCCTCAGAAGATGTGTTTTGGACCATGAAAGACATGATATAATATGGGAATTCCATAATAGAGTTGTGGGAGGTCATGTAGGAGGAAAGGCCACTGCACAAAAAGTTCTCCAAGATGGACTTTGGTGGGCGACTCTCTTCAAGGATGCAAAGGTATATGCTAGATCATGTGATGTTTGTCAAAGAGTAGGTAAGACATCACAACAAGATGAATTACCACTTCAATCGGTTTGATATATATAGGAATTTTAGAAGTGGGCAATTGATCCAGGCATTTTCCAACTGGCTCAAAAAAAATTTCTGGCAATTTTGGCAATTTACTATTTTTAGTAGGTTTTAACTTTCGGGGCCATTTTGAGGGCCCAAATGAAGGTTTTTAGATATCTAGGCTCTTAATTATAGATAAAGGCATTATTGAGCCACAAAAATGAATCTCCTCGATGATACCTTTCCAACGAGCTATCACATGCCTAAAACGAAGATCGTATGCAAAAGTTACGACCCTAGGAAGTTGATGTACTCACTTACCCAAACGGGGCCCACATGACTTTTGGCGCTTCATCTCCTAGGGTTAGGTTTTTGGATGTATAGGGTTTTTTTCATTCTTTATTATTTTAAAAAGGCCTTCATAGCCTCATTGTAATCATATTCTTGTGAATGCGAGTAGCCGTCACATCTCTTCTTAGAGATAAGATGCCACCATTCTAGCGAGTCTTTCACTTTGTATTTTTACAGTCTCCGTACATTTCTTTCATTAATAGAAATCGTGTATTACTTTATATCTGTGTTTATGGTTTCATCTATGATACATTTTTGTTAGATTATTGAATATCTGCGATATCTCTATGCATTTCTTTATTATATCTCCGATCTCATTTCATGCCTAAAATAATCCAGATCAGTGGTATCAGAGCAGGCTTCTCTTGATCGTTTTTTCAGTGCATCTCCCCGACGAGGTCCGAGTATAGAAAGTTGGGTCTCGAGCTTGTCTCTCTTGAGGAAAATCACTCTTGCACACCCAAGAAACCCTCAATGGTGGAAGAAAAGAAAAATGACGGAGGAGACGATCCTATCAGTCTGTTGCTTGAGAAAGCTCTCACGTGACAGAGGGACGAAATGATGGAGAATTTTTCCCACATCCTTCAACGCCTGCCGATAGCAACAAACACATATTCATCAAGTGACCACTTTGGAGGCACCTCACCTTTCAAGGTACAAGTTAATTTTGATATTCCTGTATTTGAAGGACAGATAGATGCAGAAGCCCTAAACAAATGGTTAAATCTGCTAGAAGGTTATTTCTCTATTCACAAATTTCCAACAAAGAAAAGATCACCTTCGCACTCCTTAAATCTCTCCCCCATGTCAAAAATTGGTGGGAAACTTATTGGGAGTAGAGTTCCATAGAGGAGTCTGAAATATATGGGGCTGATCCCACTTGGGATTTTTTTGGGGATGAGGTAAAGGAACAATATTACCCTATTGGAAACTATGAGGACTAGTACATGAGATGGACCACACTACGACAAGAGAGGGGCCAAGAAGTTCTGGAGTTCACCAATACCTTCCATACCTTGTGCATCAAGATGGGTATCAAATACTCTGAGTGACATTTGGTTCTGAAATACCGCGGGGCTCTACACAGATACATCCAGACTGAAATGGATTTTCTGGACATCTCATGACTCGGTGCTGCTTATTGATATGCTGTTAAAATCGAGAAGAAATTTAAGCACTAGAACAAACGGGATTTTGGATCTGTAAATCTGCAACAACCAAAGTATGAAAAATACATCCCTAACAAACAGTCTCTTGAAAACCAGTCCAAGACACAGGAAAATAAGGGTCACGGGAGGACAAAGAAGGACACTGGAAAATGGTGTGATTTCCACAAAAGGCCCTAGCACAACACCAATGAATGTCTCTCAAAACAGTCATTGGTGGCCGAGATCAAAGACAAGGAGCCAAACCCTGATTCAGAATATGATTCTAAAAATACTGGTAAAGGACAGATCATTGACGCAAACCCCACTGCTATTGTCGCAACCACATCAATTCAACCAGAAGAACCAACATATCCCGAAGAGGGGGAGCACCTTTTTCATTCACAGATGTGGGTGAAGGGGACCTTGCTGCATTTTATTGTTGATAGCGGAAGCCAGAAGAACATCATCTCAACAGAGGTCATCAAATAGTTGGGATTGTCAACAACACCACACCCACAACCATACAACATCGAGTGGCTTCGCCAAGGATGAGATCTCCGTGTCAGCGAACAATGTCGATTGTCATATGACATCCAACCCTTCAAGGACAAGGTATTATGTGATGTTTCCCCACTAGATGTCTGTGATGTTCTCTTGGGCCAGCCATATATGTGGAAGCGCCACGCTGTTTATGAGTCTCGACCCCGTAGTGTCATTGTTACTTTGGGGGGTCATCTCTACAGAATACCAAAGGTAGTTCTGACTATTGTTCCACCTAAAAAGTGTCGCAACATATTATCTCATACTTCAAAATTTAGCTTCTTCACAATCTCTTCAAAGGGAGAACAGACGGACATTGCAACCACTACAGCCTCACCCCAAGCACGTTCTATCCAACAGAAGCAGGTCAACAAGGCTGCAACAAAGCACAAAGATTCCTTCTGCACACCATCCTCTCATGTATCTTGACTTGTTGAACAACCTCAACCTCAATAGGTTCTTGACATACTTCCACAAACTGAGCAGCGTGATGTCTCCAACAATACAAGCAACTCACCAAGATGCAGATTCAACAAATGATTTTCCCTCTCCCCCAGGAAGTCAACGCAATGGAGACCATTTCTTCCTAAGGATGGAGGATTGATCTAGGTGGATATCGGTGGCCACCCGCCTTTTCTGACTGGCTCAAAACAATTTTCTGGAAATTTTGGCAATTTACTATTTTTAGCATGTTTTAACTTCCGAGGCCATTTTGAGGGCCCAAATGAATGTTTTTCGAGATAGAGGTTCTCAAAGATATCCAAATGAATGATTGAGACCCCAAAATTAACCTCCTCAATGATACCTTTCTAATGAGCTATCACAAGCCTAAAATGGAGATCATATGCAAAAGTTACGACCCTGGGAAGTTGATGTACTCACTTACCCAAATGGGGCCCACATGACTTTTAGTGCTTCATCTCCTAGGGTTAGGTTTTTGGATGTCTAGGGTTTTTGGCATTCTTTCTTATTGTAAAAATTCCTTCAGAGCCTCATTGTAATCATTTTCTTGCGAATGCGAGTAGCCGTCACATCTCTTCTCAGAGATAAGTTGCCACCATTCTAGCGAGTCTTTCACTCTGTATTTTTACAGTCTCTGTA
>JZKD02S2129294.1:335175-351162 GCA_000966675.3 Picea glauca
ACAAGAGTTTAAAAACCATAAATGATAAAATGTCTCCTAAATATCATAAGTAGATCCACAATATCCTAGGAGGGTCGAATGCCTCCTCTAGATCCTCAAAACATGGTCAAAATCCGGCGAAATCAAAAACTGTCCTAGATTTAATGCTGAAACAGGGCAATTTCTGCTGAACTGGCCCTGTTTGACCAGCATTGACCGGGCATCTAGCAGTTTCAGATTTCGAATCTGATAGATTATTCACCATCCTTGTACATCTGGGAACACTACCCAAGTGTTGGATTTCTCCCAGGTGTCCTGCAAGTATACAAACGACGGAGCTTTTACGGGATTTTGTCAAATCCTGTAATTTCTGCTAAATTTCCAATTTTAATGCAAAAATTTAGAAAATTCAATTMTGAAGTTAAAGGATGACAAATATACCTTGGATAGGCTGTTTTATGAGAAATGTGGAATAAAATGAAGGAAAAATGGGCAAATAAAGAGGCAAAAGTATGGTTTGTGG
Source organism: Picea glauca (assembly GCA_000966675.3). Classification (NCBI taxonomy): domain Eukaryota; kingdom Viridiplantae; phylum Streptophyta; class Pinopsida; order Pinales; family Pinaceae; genus Picea; species Picea glauca. The sequence goes on from JZKD02S2129294.1 coordinate 335,678, forward strand.
AAGCACAAAAATGGACTCAACAGACACGTGGCATCCTTTTTTTGACAAATTGTGTGGTGCCACATGGCCTAGGCATGGGCTACCATGTGGCACCTTGTTTTATGGTAAACATTTTGGTGGAGTCCGCGGGGGTCGAACCACAAACCTCTTGCATGCATGGAACACTTTGACAAAGGCTGGGCTACCACTAGCCCGCATGTTGGTTCTTAAAAAGTATGGTTTCCATATACATTTAAAGTTATAATATATTTTGTTTGGTGTAGGGTCCGGGTTGGGGCTTAGCCCCAGGCCCCGTTCACATGTGCGATTACCATAGGACCATACCACACATTTTGTGTGGGAGTCTATAATAGTTCAATCAAATCTCCCCCTTCGTGCGACACTTGGCACATTCCTACACCGTTGCAATGGGTGCCCAGTTTATGCACGAGACATGGTCACATGGAACCACACATCCAAGAATCTCTACCGTTTTGGGTGCTAGGCCCCTAACCGTGCGACATTTTGGTACGTTTTGTGGAATATGGTGCACGTGCTGGGTGTTAGAATAGAATGGATGTGATCATTTTACCATTGACAATATCTCTATTGTCACCCAACCATAGGCCGAAGCCACCCTCCAAGCACCTTAACCTTGACAGAGTATCACTCTAGAAGCAAACCCTAGGCTATATTGCCAAAAAAAGGGTTAGTGCACCTTTCCCCAAGGATAACGCACCAACAAGAGATGATTAGATAGTCCAAACTCTAACCAAGAGATATTCCAAGCATAACTTCTAGCTCCAGTAGCTGCAATGACAACTCTCCTCCAAAACTATGCAAAAACTGGGAAACTGTAGTGTGCACAAGTGCTACTCCATAATTCTGAGACTGCCTGCTAGAATGAGAACTGGCCTCCTGTATTTATACTAATTCTGGCTAACTGCCTAGGCCGAATTCACATTCTGGGTATCTGTCTGTTCAGTATATATTATTATTTCTGGACGACTTCTTCTCTTGGAGGCTAATAATCTAATATAAATTATCTTCTTGAGCCGACAAGTCTTCTAGGGTTATTGACCAAATCATTAGGGTTTCTTCTTACTTCCCAAAGTATTTTATCCTCATTAGGTTTACACGTGGAGGTAAATACCTCCCACAAATACCATAATATCAACACTCCCTCCTAGCTAGGGAGGTATTACAGGTAATGGTATTGAGCACAAAAACATACCATTCACCTGGTAGCATCAACATAGTTGTATAGACTAGATCATGACTAGATCATGAAATCCACCATCATCATCAGTGTTATTAGATGCATCGTATCTCGAAACCATACTCTATCTGAGTAATCAGACATGATGCTCACTTCACAGAGTGATACAAGAGCCATTCTTCTAATCTAGAAGAGTAAATGCTCTAAACCATTTTCCGTCTGGGAAATATCTGTCCTTTGATTATCCATCTCACTAATAATCTTCAAGGCAATTGAAACAAAATAGAACACAACTGTGTCTATCCATAGTAGTACATAACTACAATCCAGTGGTACACTACCACACCAAGTAACACACAAGTACTTGATCAACAATGTATAGTCACGAACAGTGGAACACATCCACAACAATAGTATACATCTACTGTCATACAGTATTCATAACAATCATCTGATATCAACCTGCACAGAAACAATGTAATGATATAAACTGAATCATCTGGGCCAATGTTTCACTCACATCTATGAGATCTGAAAGAATATCTACCCTCAGAGTAGAACAATGAGATATTTGGACTATTCTTCTCAAGCAAGGAAGAACAATTGTCCTGTCTTATCAACCTGGACCATTCTTCCTACACTAATCAAAGTGCACCCTGGAGAGAATGTATAAACCCTAGGGAATGTCTGTCCCTGATTTCTAAGCCTAAACCATTCCCCACCCTGGGCCATTCCTCCTACACTAATTAAAGTGCACCCTGGAGAGAATGTATAAACCCTAAGGAATGATTGTTCGTACCATTTCCTCTATTAACCACAAGGGGAAAAGACTTTCTTGTACCAACCTCCAAAACAGACCATTCCTCATGTTAACCATAATGAGAAATCGCTATCCGGCGAGGCGGGCCAGTCTTCTTGAGTAACCCTCAAGAAGAGAGACTTCCCTAGACCACTCCCCATGTTAACCACAATGGGAAGTTGTTGTCTATGATACATCAACAATCTGGAACATTTCCCATGTTAACCATAATGGGAAATCACTATCTTTCATAAATCTCAATGCACATTTCGAATAGGAAAGCATCTTTCCAAGATGGACTATTTTTCAATCTTGAAAATGAATGTCCTCAATAATATTTTCAGTGCTCCCTCCCAAACTGGGAGTCATCTCTTCCTTTTTCAATAAGGAAGTCGTCTCCATGAGCTCCATCTTGAGTATGCAAAATCTTTCAACTTGGATAGAAGCTTTACCAAAATGTCTTCTTATCTGCTCATCTGTGGAGATATGTATTGGAGAACCACTTTCTCCTTTCTGGAGTTCATCATGGATAATGTAATGCTTGATTTCAAATTTACTTTAGTCTGGAACAATGATTTTCTGTGAAGGCTTCATGTAGCTCTGAACAATAGAGTATATCATTGTTGGAAAATTGAAACATATCCATGTGGCACTTCTTCTATCATCATGAGATCTGATCTACTGAGTAATCATCTTGATACAATATCTCTATTATAGGAAATCTTCACCATGCTTTTGCACTGCACTGGAGGTTCTCCACCAAGTTATTTTCTTCCATCTGCATACAAGGGTCTCTTTCTGGTATGCCTCAAAGTCTTGAGATTGCTCTTCATATTCTCTTTGCTCAATTGCTATCGAGAACATTCTTTTTATTTATCTGATGTAGAACTCCAACTCATGGATATTGACTCATGTAAAGATATGTTTGGTTTACCAAAACGAGTAATCATCATAGTCTTCTCCCTCCATCTGAGAGAACCTCTAGTTCTATATCTCGTAATGATTTCATTCATAAGTCTTTCATACACCGTTCTTCATCATGACTTTTAGTTCCTCTGCTTGATTTATTTTATTGAGTTCATATCAGGCTGATAATCTTGTGATTCTTAATACAATGACTGGTTGTTCTGGCTTCTCTTTCTTTCTTGGAATCTTCATGTTCTTTATGATGTGTTTCTTTAGTTCTAGGGTCCATGGAGTTTCGTATAGATTCCATGCCCTAAAGATTCCATTTCTTTCGTTCATCATAGGATCATGGATATGGATGGACAACCAAGGATACTTTAAGGTTTCTCTTCGAAGAAGACTTCTTCTGAGGTTGAACTGAACACGTACTGTCTTTTATGGCTGCTACCATGGATATATACTTCATCATCTTCAATGGATCATAGGATTACCTCCCTCCTAATCCTTGCTTCATGTATGAGTGCATATAATCGGCTCCCTCCATATAACAGAGTCCACGCTTTCATCTGCATCCTTATATAATTGGTTTTCTTTGTCTAACAGAGTCCACGCTTCCACCTTGTTGTCTTCTACAAAATGTCATAAGTCTTTTCTCAATTTCTTTTTGATTGTTGACTTCTTTCTGTCTTTGCTTCTTCTAAGTCTCTTCATGATTGATTTGACTTATCTTGCAATAGCTTCCACATGATTTGTTTGATGTATTTCATCCTTTCATGTGTATTATCTAATGATATCAATCCTTGTCTTGTTGTTCTTCCATAGGTATAGTTCTTCTTGGAACACATTATCTTCCAAGAGATAGATATACAAGATATGTGCAGAGATGATGCAAACAAGATGTGTACAAGAAATAAGAAGAGTATTGTTACCTTTAGAATAAGAAGTCTCTTTCATCCTTCTTAGTCTTCTTTGTAGGTTCCTTTTCTTCGGCAACTGATGCTTCATGTTTCTCCTTCCTTTTCCTTAGCTGGGGACAATGATTCTTGTAGTGACCATACTTTCGACAATTGAAACATTGTATTTCTGAAATGTCTTTCTCTTGATTTGGCTTCCTCCTTGATCCAAACTTCCTTTTGTTCCTGAAGTTCTTGAATCTTTCTGTGAAGGATTGATCATTGTACTTCTTTTTGGGTTTCTCTTTTTCACTGATCCTTGATTCTTCTTGAGCAAAACAAGTCCAAAGTTCTTCAAATGTTGGATACTCCTTTCTTGTGTTCATGATTGTGGAAAATGCATCCCATGTCTTGGGAAGACCATTGAGTACTATGTTTACCAATTCCTTCTCTGAAATGACCTCTTCAATAGCTTGTAGTTGATCTCTTAACTGAGATTTTCCCACAAAGTATGATGTTATGTTGTCATCATCATTCATCTTCATTGCACGAAGCTCATTCTTCAGACTCATGATTTGTCCAATGTTTATGAATGAGAAGAGGTTTGTTAGGGAATTGTACATCTTCTTCGATGAGTCAAGATGAGAGATGTAGGGTATCAAGTGGTATTTTACAAAGTCCACTATGATACTCATGGAATTGATGTCACTGCCTTTGAACTCCTCCATAACTACAACGTTCTGTGGTTCCTTCTCTTTTCCTTCTTCAAACTCTAGTTCCATGATCTTTCTTTTCACGATATCCAACACTTTATTCTTGGAAAGGATGAGGTCAATCCTTGTCTTTCACACTATGAATTTAGATGCTCCATATAACTTGTTCTCTGACTTCATAGAATAAGTCATGGCTTCTTTGACTTGGTCAAACCCTAGATTTGACCAAAATCTCAAACTTCACGTCTTGGCTTTCTGAGAGTACTAGGAGATGTGCTAGGCTAGGGCGCATTGATCTATCCAGAGATTAGGTCAATATCTTCACTTAAGGTGCCTCAATGAGAGGTTTAGGGTTTTTGTAACTGTACTTGCTAGTAACCCTAGTGACAATGCTATGGTGACTACTCCTGCTAGAAACCCTAGTGGTAGTTCTTCAACGAGCTCAATATCCTTACGACTATGTTTCCTTCCAGTGATTATACTGAATGAAGGAGGTGTGGGCCCATAAACTGTTAGAATATAATGTATGTGCTCATTTTACCATTGAAAATATCTCTATTGTCACCCAACCATAGGCCGAAGCCACCCTCTGAGCAACTTAACCTTGACAGAGAATCACTCCGGAAGCAAACCCTAGGCTATATAGCCAAACAAAGGGGTAGCACACCTTTCCCCAAGGATAGTGCACCAACAAGAGCTGATCAGATAGTCCAAACCCTAACCAAGAGATAGTCCAAGTGTAACTACTAGCTACAACAGATGCAATGACAACTCTCCTCCAAACCTGCGCAAAAACTAGGCAACTGCAATGCACACAAGTGTTGCTTTGTAATTCTGAGACTACCTGCCAGAATGAGAAATGGCCTCCTATATTTATACTAATTCTAGCTAACTTCTTGGGTGGACTTCTCATTCTGGGTATCTGTCTGTTCAATATATATTATTATTTTTGGCCGAGTTCTTCTCTTGGAGGCTAATAACCTAATATAAATTATCTTCTTGAGACGACAAGTCTTCTAGGGTTATTAGCCAACTCATTAGGGTTTCTTCTTTCTTTCCAGAGTATTCTATCCTCGTCATGTTTACACGTGGAGGTAAATACCTCCTACATCTACCATAATATCAACACCAGGTTTAGGCACAAAAAACACCCAAAAGATGGGTTAGAGACACAAAGGTGTGATTTGGAGAAACATAAACAACAAGCTTGAAGGGGAAAACTTCCAGGAGGTCTATCTTCTTCATTTTTTGGCCAAACTATCTCTATCTATTGACATGTACCCTCCTTCATGATAAATAATCATAAGTGAATTCATCCCTTCGAGACTTTAGGATGATCACTACTTCATTCTCCTTTGGAGTGGTCACCTGCTAAATATGTCATATGTGGTGGAGACTGCTTACTATCGGTTAACACTTCCACTTACATTGTCCTTCCATTGTACTAGATAAACGATTGAGAATGCACCCGAAGTGATATTCATATCGGATGACTCGTATCCACTTCAAGACTTTGGGACTCTGCCCCTCACAACTTCATCTCTTCAGCCCTTTGACACTTCGACCCTTCACGACTTCGGTTCTTTGACACTTCGACTCTTCGTGACTTCGACTCTTTGACCCTTCGACACTTTGGCCCTTCGCGACTTCATTCCTTCGACACTTCGAATCTTCACAACTTTGGCCCTTCGACACTTCGTCCCTTCGCAACTTAGGCCTTCGGGACTTCAGATGTTTTGTCATCTGTTGGTGGTGAAACTCTCGAAGTAAATCTCCTAGAGTGAAGTAACATTACACACATCACCTGTTGACCTGGCATGGGCCGAGTGGTTTCCATGTGTCACTCAATGACGTGGTCTACCACATGTCCTTGATGACGTGGTCTGTCACATGTCCTTGCTGGCATGGTATGATACATCTCCTTGCTGACATGGTCTGCCACAGGTCCTTCAATCAGACGATTGAGTCTTACTTCGGGTCTTTACCCGGAGTCCACAGGTTTACGCCATGTCTTTTCCTGATCAAACAAACCAGATTCACTTCGGATGATCTGACGCTTGAGATCTTCTTCAGTTGATCTGACAACTGAGATCTACTTCAGATTATTTGGCGATCGAGAATTTATTTCGTCTCTCCAGCTCTCCAGGCCTCGGGAATTTCAAATCTCAAACTGAAACTCTCGAAGTGATTTCTCCAGAGCTCACGATCCGTCACCATGTATCCCTCTATATTTGATGGTTGAAATGTACTCCGGATCTCTGAATCTCCGGACTTTAGGGATTTCAAATATCAAACTTTTCTCCCTGCTGAAATCACGGTATCCTAACACGTATCCCCCGATGATCAATGAACCAGATTCTCCTCCTAGTGATGAATGGTCTCAAATTTGTTCGGGACTTCAGAATTTTGGAAATCTCCCTCACCTGTGTGTACAAAGTGCTAAGGCACACATACTTTTATTTTATTGAATGGTTGTTGGTCCTCTGGATCAGTGATCCAATGACCACTTTCACTCTTCCTCATGAGCTTCTAATCTCTCTGATTTAGAAGGTTTTGTAAGTGTTCAAGGGTCTCGACATTTGCTCCTCCTGATAGTCCATCTCTTGGACCTCGTCTGCACTTATGGAAAGTGCTATCTCTTATGATATTTCTCATCTTCTTCTCTCTCAACTTCTTAAAGAGTTATTTTGACACTTAGACGAATTGTGGATCTGTGCACTCCTTGCATATCCTTCGAAGTTTGAATATTCGAACTCTCATCGTTGATTTCCTATTTTTCCATCGTCGCTTCTATTCTTTCCATCAATGACAAGCAAACTCTTCCTGTAAAACATGCCATCAATCTCCCCCTTTGGCATTGATGGAAACCCTGAAAGGCTACACTATTTTTCTTAGAATTCTAACTGTAGCATCTAGAACACAACGTTTTCTGCTCCTTTGACATCAATGTCAAAGAAAACAGAGACTGACTCTGTGCTCCCCCTGATCAGATATACTAGGAGCATATAGAATCTCTCCCCCTGATCAGATAGACTATTTAGATTGATAATAGGGTCATGCCCAACTTCTGGTGCAGATACTCAAATTCGAAGTCTGCAAGTGTCTGAAATCATCCATAATACTTGGGTACAACAAGTGGCAGTTGCAATGTATTCAACTTCTGTAGTCGATAGGGAAATGGAACCTTGCTTCCTGCTCAACCATGCTACAAGAGAATCTATAAAGAAGAATGCACCTCCATTCATTCATTTCGTTTCATCCAAGTAGCTAGCCCAATCAACATCTGAATAGACTGATAATTGAAAATTCTGATTCCTAGGATACCATAGGCCATAGTTCATTGTTCCTTTCAAGTATCTGAAAATTATTTCGACATCTATCAAGTGACTCTGTTTAGGTGTAGATTGATACCTTCCTACCATTCCAACAACATGCATTATGTCTGGATGAGATGTTGTTCTTCATCTTCATTATTCTCATCATCTTCTTCATTTGACTTGGTGCTTATTCTTTGTTGATATTTTACTAGAGCTTCATCATCAATTCAAACATCAATACAATCTACTAATTTATGCATTCTTTTGTTGAAGCATTTGTATCCTTTACTATTCATTTTATATCCTAAGAAGATACCTTCATCAACTCTACCATCAAATTTGCTTAAATGACATTCCTCCTTATCTTCCTTCAGAACATAGACATTGTTTTCAGTTCTAACCCCTTTTGCAATCAACTCTAATGTGTTCACTGTTTTTATTTTACAATCCTTGGCAGTGAAAGTGACTTCACATCCTCTGTCACACACCTAAATGACACTAAGAAGATTATGTTTTAATCCATCAACAAATAATACATCTTGAAATTTGCCTCTTCCATTACTTAATCTTAATAGAACTTTACCTTTGATCTTTCCCGGAGCATCATTTCCAAAAGTCACATTTCCTAATTTACTTTATTTGAGTGATAGGAACTTACTTATGTCACCTGTCATATGCCTGGAGCATCCACTGTCAATATACCAGGGGTTATTTTGTCTTTGATCTGGCAACACTAATCCACACTTGTCATCTTCTTTCTTCTTCTAAACCTTGAAGTTTTCATCTCTGTGATTTGAATCTGGCTTATAATTCTTTAATTGACAATCTACAACTTTATGTCCATAATTATGGCAGATGTAACATTATGGTTCATTGAATAAAGGATCATAATGATTGTTATGCTTAATCTGCATCTTTTTCCCAGCCATCACATGATTTGAAGTCTGTGGTTGTTTGTTACTTGGCTGTCTCACTCTTTTTTGTGGCAGATATTTATTCCTTAGGTGTTTTTATTTCTCATGTCTAAATCTTAAAGAACAATTTACAACTTTGTGACCAAAGTTAGAGCAGTAAAAATAATATCCATAGAAAAAATATTTTTACCTGGAAAATGGTTGTCTTCTTTGAGCAGGTCGATTTCTTCCATGCTGATGATTTTCTTGAGCAGAGGGAGTATTATTTATTTGTTCTACAGATTTAGTTCTGGTACCTTTTTCTTCACTCCTCCTTGACAATTGATTATCTTCCTTTCTTTCTGTAGGTTTGTTGTTGTTAATGGTTGTATATTTGACAAACTTGATGGATTATTTGTTTCTTGGCTGACCACTACTTGATCCCTCTTCATAACCCAAACCATTTTTCAACTTTGGATTCCTTTGTTGATTTAGAATGGTGGATAATACTTCTGAGGCCTTAATACTTGTTAGATTATGATGATATAAGGCCTGAAATTTCTCTAGATCTTTTCTGATAGACACTACTTCAGCTTCCAATTTTTCAAATTTTGTTTTGGATTCCTTCAATTTTTTTTTGAGGATGTCTTCAATATTCTTAGATTATTCTAACTTAACCTTCAACAGAGAAATTTTTTCGATGGTTCATTGCATGTTTTCTCAAACCCGAGCAGTAACTGTTTTTGTTTTCTTTTCTTAAGTCTGAGTCTGTCAATCTCTTCTAAGGCACTGATTAGTTCTTCTTCCATATCAAACACACCTTCTTCTTCATTCATGTCACTACCTGTGTATTCATAATCAAGGTCTCCCATGGCCATAAGCATAAAATCATTCACTTTATCTTCATAGAATGAATTTCTATCTATGTCTTCTCAGGAGTCATCGTTATTTGCACACAAACTTTTCTTTTTACTATATTTATTAAATTTTTATTTCTGTTCACCATCAGAGTTCTGGTCTTTTTCCTTGTGAGGACACTTAGATGCACAATGACCTATATTACCACAGTTGAAACATTTAAAAGGCATCTTGCCTTGGTATTTTCCTAATCCTTTCTTTAACCTTCTCACAAAATTTGCTTCAATCTCATCTATATCGGAGTTTGTGTTTTTCTCTGCTTTAAAGGATGCCTCTCTTGTAGTGGATTTACCTTTGGTGATTCTCATTTCATAATAAATTAGGGTTCCAAGAAGTTGATCTAATGTCAACGTATTGAGATCGGTTATTTCCTCTATAGCAGAGACCTTTGAGTTAAATCTATCAGGAAGAGATCTTAATATTTTCTGGACTATAAAAGATTCTTCTATCGTTTCACCTAGACCTATCATAGTGTTGACAAGTTCTTCTATTAGTAAGAAGCACTTACTGATAGTGTCTTGTTCATCCATATTTAACTACTCAAATTTTAGTCTGTGAGTCTTAATTTTTTCACCTTTCACCCTTTTATTGCCTTCATAACTACTTATCAACTTGTCCCACATAATGTTTTTTGAATCACAGTGCATCACTTTGACAAACTCAGATTCTGCAAGTCCATTGAGGATGGCATTCATTGATTTTGCATTAAATCTAAACTCCAACTTATCATATTTTGAGGCCAAGACTACAGGCTTCACATATCCAGTTTCAACGACATCCCAAATATCAGCACCCAAAGACATTAAATATGTTCTCATCCTTAATTTCCAGAAGGCAAAGTTTGTTCCATCAAATAGAGGAGCTCTATTAGTTGAACTTCCTTCATGACTAGTCATGTTCAAGCTTATGGATCTACCTTTGATCAAATCCATTGAATCTGATACCAATTGTTGGAAATATAACTAAGAGGGGGGGGGTGAATCAGTTATGTATATAATATTGAAACTTTGCCTCTTATTTTTATTTTTCTTTATAGATTATTATTTAATGTGTTGTTGATAAATTAACATGCATAGATATACAATATTTTATCAATCACACAGTATACACAGAGAAACTGATTTTCATGAGGAAACCCATAAAGGGAGAAAAACTCTTCTTCTTAGGATGTCAATCAAGTTCCAACTTTCATGTACATCACAGTATTTGAGCACCAAATCAAATATGAGGTTGCAACCTTTGATAGAAAGATACAACTTGCAGAGAGAACCAACTCTCAGATTTCTCTAGCACCAACTAGATGAAAGCACCAACTCCCAGGTTTCTCTAGCACCAACTATATGGAAGCACCAACTCCCAGGTTTCTCTAGCACCAACTAGATGGAAGAACCAACTCCCATAATATCTTCTAGCACCAACTAGAATTTAGAGGACTACAATCCTCCCTAGCACCACCCTACCACCCGGATTGAATCTTACAAAACTTTACTTACTTTCTCTGTCTCTGATATGGTTTGTTATAGATCCATGTCTCCTCTGCCTTCTTCAGATTCCATCCTCTATTTTGGTTCTGCCTCTTTCTGATTCTATGCTATGCTCTCTTTCCTCCTCTTCTCACAATCACACCCTATTTAGCTTCTCTTCTACTTTTATTTCTCTCTGTGCTACATCTGCATCCTCTTAACTATGCCACTGATCTCACCTTTAGGTTATACATTGTGTCTCCTCCTACCCACATGCATAACTATCGGAAAATCACTATATCTTCTCTATTCTACATGTCTTTCTCATGCTGAGTCCTCTGCATGATCATCATTTGAACTCTTCATCTTCTATGGCAGTTATACTGAATCTGTTCATCATCAGTGGCCATTATCCAAAGACTCTTTGGCTTCTCTAGCAATTATCCTAAACCTGTTCATCACTAGCGGCTGTTATCCTAAGATTCTTTGGCTTATCTGGCTATCACAATTCTTCGTCTTCTCTTGAAGTTACAACAGTCATTTTTTCTTCTTTGGCTTTTAAGCCCCTTCCTTCATGTGACCACAGGCGGTGACCATACGCCTATCCAAAGAGCGCTTCACGATCTCGGTCTAGGGAGTGCTAGCTCCTTCTTTAGATATGACCTTGGGTGATGATCTCACGTGACCACATGATTATGGCCGTGGTCAAAGGTGGTTTGAGGGAAACCCTCTTTTTTCCCCGCAATTCACTATAGAGCTCCACGTATGCCTTTGGCAATACCGTGGTTTTGATTACTACCCACTCAAGAACTGAGCATGTTTTGGCCCCATAATTGAGCATGAGCATTGATCTCCAATCCCTTGGTGATGCCACTTTATCAACTACTGCTATTTTCATTTCTTTCCTCCTTCCACACATGATCCCATATCTCCACGATCTGTTGACACGTAGCTCCATTCCAAATCAATGGCTACAGTTTATTTCGTGATCCGGGCTTTGAGAGTTTCAATTCTCAAACCCCTGTTTCCTCCATATGTAATTATTTCGGAGTTGATGATCTGCAGACACCTTTCCTCCTTAATTCAACAACTATCCTCTGCTCTCAGACTTTGGCCTTCGACAATTTCAAACCTTTCTCCTTCGCATTTTCCCAGAGTAGTTTCACCTAGAGTCAACGATCTATTGACACGTACCCTCCTGCATGATCAACGATCATAAGTGACTTCAGACCTTTCGGACTTTAGGTTGATCGCTACTTCATTCTCCTCCAGAGTGGTCACCTACTAAATAAGTCATAGGTGGTGGAGAGTGCTTGCTGTCGATTAACACTTCCACTTACACTTTCCTTCCACTGTACTAGATCAATGATTGAGAATGCGCCTGAAGTGATCTTCAAATCAGATGACTTGTATCTACTTCAGGACTTCGGTATTCAGGACTTCAGGACTTTCCCCCTCGTGACTTCGGTTATTTGGCCCTTCATCACTTTGTCCCTTCATGACTTCGGTTATTCAACACTTCGGCTCTTAGACCCTTCAACACATCAACCCTTTGCAACTTTGGTCCTTCGGCACTTCGACTCTTCACAACTTTGGCCCTTCGACACTTCAGCCCTTCGCAACTTCGGCCTTTGGGACTTCGGAGATTTTTTCATATGTTGGTGGTGAAATTCCCGAAGTAAATCTCCTGAAGTGACGTAACATTACACACGTCACCTATTGACTTGGCATGAGTTGAGTGGTTTCCACGTGTCACTCGCTGACATGGTCTACCACATGTCCTTGCTGACATGGTCTACCACATGTCCTTGCTGACATGGTCTACCACATGTCCTTGCTGACATGGTCTACCACATATCCTTGCTGACATGGTCTGCCACATGTCCTTGAATCAGATGGTTGAGGCTTACTTTGGGTCTTTACTCAGAGTGCACTAGTTTACACCATGTATTTTCTGGATCAGATGATCTAGATTCACTTCAGACGATCTGACGCTTGAGATCTTTTTCAAATGATTTGACGACTGATATATACTTTGGATGATCTAATGATCGAGAATTTATTTCGGCTCTCCAACTCTCTGGGCTTCGGGAATTTCAAACCTCAAACTAAAACTCTCGAAGTGATTTCTCTGAAGCTCACGATCCATCACCACGTATCCCTCTATATTTGATGGTTGAAATGTACTCCGGCTCTTTGAACTTTGGGGATTTAAAATCTCAAAATTTTCTCCCTCCTGAAATCACGGTCTCCTGACACTTATCGCTTGACAATCAATGAATCAGAATCTTGTTAATGTTTATGCCATTATTATATTTCTTTGAATTTCAATAGATAAGAGCATCATAAGAACAATATCACTAAGAAATACACATTCACAAGAGTCATAACATTTATCCTGGGAAACCCTCTAGGGGAAGAAAACCCAGCAAAAACTTCCTTATCATAAATTGCCAATACAATGTTCAAGAGATAAATCAAATCAATACAGATAGTCCTCCCCAAAATATGCGCCACTCTTCTTCTTCTCTCTTCAACTGGTAATTGCAGCTTGCCTCATAAGAGAATGAGAAAGTGAGTTTTGTGATAAAGTGAGGTGCTAGCCTCCTATATATACAAGACTGGCACGTGTGAAAGGAATCACTAGGTCAGAAGCAAGGAATCACACATCGTCATGCTTTACGTCTAACAACGAGGTCAGAAGCAATGAATCATCTTGCTTTACGTCTAACAACGAGTTCAGAAGCAAGGAACACACAACGTCATGCTTTACATCTAACAGCGAGGTCAGAAGCAATGACTCATCTTGCTTTACATCTAATAGCGAGGTCAGAAGCAAGGAACACACAGCATCATGCTTTGTTTCTAACAACGAGGTTAGAAGCAATGACTCATCTTACTTTACGTCTAACAGCGAGTCAGAAGCAAGGAATAAATGTATACTCCCCCTTTCAGGGAGGGTCCTTTCGGACTATACCAAGCTTATCTCGAAATTGTTCAAACTTTACATGAGATAGAGATTTGGTGAACATGTCAACAACTTGTTTATCTGTGCTAATGTACTGGAGCTTCAAGGCTCCTCTCTGTACCATGTCGCAGATGAAATGATAGCGGTGCTTCGACCCATCGTGGAATACAGGATTCTCTGTCATCTTTATGCAGCTCTGGTTGTCACATAGAATCACGGTTTTTCTCATATCCAAGTCAAATAGGCCAGTCATCAACTTTTGAAGCCATATAGCTTCACAACTAGCAAAACATGCGACAATGTACTCTTCTTCTGCTGTGTTGAGAGAAATACTAGATTGCTTCCTACTCTGCCACGAGATCATGGTTGATCCCAAACTGAAACAACATCTGGAAGTGATTTTTCTGTCAGCGACACTTCCTGCCGAATCTGCATCAGTATATCCACTCAATGTGAAGTCATGATCTCCATCATAGTTGAGACCATAATCCATTGTACCTTTAGGTTACCTCATCACATGTTTTTCATCTACTAGGTGAACATGTCTGGGCTCTACCAGAAACCGACTCAAGGTGTTCATAGCAAAACAAATGTCTGGTCTAGTGTTTTCCAAGTACATCACCGATCCAATAATCTATCCGTATAGTGTGACATCTATCAAGTCTTACGAAGTATTGACCAACAGCTTTAGCTTCGCTTCCATGGGTGTATTCATGGGATTGCATTCTAGCATGTCGAATCTCTTTAAGATTTCAACCGTGTACTTCCCTTACTTAAGGAAGATTCTTTCTGGACTCTTCCATACCTCAAGGCCTAAGAAGTAATGCATTAGACCAAGGTCTTTCATTTCAAATTTTGCGGAAATTCTCTGTTTACATTCATCGATGAGATTTTCTTCTCCAGTTAAGAATAAGTCATCCACATACAATAGTAAGATTATTGGTTCTTTAACCATAATTTTGAAGTAGAGATTTGAGTATGTTTTACTCTTGGTAAAGCCTAAGCTCGTCAAGAAACTGTCTATATGGCCATACCAAGCTCTGGGAGCTTGCTTCAATCCATATAAGGCTTTCTTCAATCGGTAGACATGAGACTTCCTGTCTTCAACCTCAAATCTTTGGGGTTTCTCTATATACACTTCCTCTTCGATAACACCATTCAGGAAAGTTGTCTTCACGTCCATCCAGTGCAGCTTCCATTTCATCTTGGCAGCAAGAGCTATAATGGTTCTGATTGAAGTGTATCTGGCCACAGGAGTGAATGTCTCTTCATAGTCAATGTCTTCCTTCTGCGAAAAACCACGAGTGACAAATCTTGCTTTATATTTCTCAATACTTCCATCAGTAGCATGTTTTATTTTGAAGAGCCATTTTGATGATACCACATCCTTAATTTTTGGTCTAGGAACTATTTCCCA
>JZKD02S2129294.1:367352-387462 GCA_000966675.3 Picea glauca
CCCCTTTTGGCAACTTTTACCTCCAATCACCAACCTCCACGTCACCCTTTCGTATACTTTGGCCACCGTCACCTGCCAACTCATCCCAAGTGGCCCGATGTCAATTAATAACTGGGCAATATACCCGTTGTCACGCTGACCGTTTTCCTGCGTCCAACCGACCCATTTTTGAATAAAACTACCGTTTTCCCTGTTCATTCGTTATTTGTCCATCACGCCAGAAATATCTTATTCCTCCATTGCTTTCATATCACCTTCACCCGCAGTTTTTCAACCCCACTAACGTATTTTTTATTGCAGGTACAATTGCTAAAATGGTGTCAAAGGCAAGACAAGCGGAAGAAGAAGAAAATCCTTTTCTTCCCCCTCTGGTTGACCTGGATAAAGTCCCCTTGGTCGATAAAGACCGATTGATAGTAGACACTATTTGCGGTTTTGAATTCTCTGATCTACAGTCATGGCTCCGGGAAGTCTTCCTGGACCAGAGTGACGAAATTGGACTCTGGGAGTCCAATTTACCCCTGTATCTCTTCCCCCAAATTCATCATTTCCCAGAATTTGCCCTCAAATGCCAAGCCCATTACGTCCCTGACCAGAAAGCCATTGTTTCTTCATCTGGATATGTCCTCTTCTTCATCACCCCAGAAGATATTGACCAGATGATGTAGATAACCCGTGCTGAATCTGTGTCCCCGTTCAACTTAGAAATCCTCACTGAACTATACCAGAAAATGAATTTTCCTCAGAAATCTCAAATCTTCGAGCTTTTTCTCCCCACTTCCGCTCCACGCCCTACCAAAAATCCCCCCTACCCTTCTTCCATATTTTCCAACAAAGGAAATCAAATTATCTCTTCCCTGTGTGCCCTGCTTGGTTACTTTTCTTATCAATGGGTAGACGAGCCCATCCTGGGTTTTCTATCCATTTTCTCAAATGACAAACAACCGACCACACAATTCGACTATAGCACCTTCCTGGCCAATAACATCCATGAACAATTTTTGAATTTTGCCACAGAGGGCATGTTTAGGTATTCATCCATTCTGGCTTACATGTTCGCCTATTTCCAAGCCAACAGGTTCAATTTCTCCATGCAGAAGATGGACGCCGACGGGAGGCCCCATCCAGTCACAACGTGGACTTCTCTTCTGAAACACAATTCTGTCGAATATGATTTCACAGCGTTCATTGATCAGTTTTACCACCCTGTGGTAAGTATGTTGAGTGGCATGCTTGAGCCATGAATAAATGACGAAGTCCAGAGAATTCTACACCTCTCGGACAATGCAAAGACAGGAGACTGGTACTTGTATCAGAATCACTCTGAGATCCGAGTTTATGGGTGCGAATTGGCACCGTACAAGCTATCGAGATATATACCGGTAAGAATTTTCGCATTGGAATATATTAGACAAATTATGAATTCTGATGATATTCACTTTGTTTCCCTTAAAAAGAAGCAACAATTGCGGATCAAAGGGCAGATTGGCTCTTTCATATGCAATAGTAGAGGTGCAGGTGATGAAGCAGACAAAATGTTAAGGGA
Organism: Picea glauca; assembly: GCA_000966675.3. Classification (NCBI taxonomy): domain Eukaryota; kingdom Viridiplantae; phylum Streptophyta; class Pinopsida; order Pinales; family Pinaceae; genus Picea; species Picea glauca. The sequence goes on from JZKD02S2129294.1 coordinate 368,899, forward strand.
AATGAAATTCCTTACAAGTTTCACCTGGCATTATGATCCCTGCGGGATCATTTCTGAAATGAGAGTAAAAAATAAGAATGCCCCATATGCACATGAGCCCAAGCCGGAAATCGAGAGATTTTCAAATCAGACAGAATGGGAGCCTGATACATTGGTGGACATGGAACCAACTATCGGGGTGGAAAAGAAGGTGCCCTCAACAAGTGCACCACCCACTGCCACACCTCAGAATCCCAAGGAAAAGAGGCCTCAACAAGAATCTTCTTCTCCTGTAACAGAGGTGTCATCGGAGGAGTTTAATATGCACGCCAAAAAGCCAAGGACAATTTCAACGACAGGCACGATAGTAGAGCAAGAGATCACAACAACCACAGTGGCCACCAAAGGGGTCAAGCCCGCCAGTCTACCTTTCGTCTCGAGTCAGCACAAGGCAATAACATCAGCTATAAAATCCACAGACCCTCCCACAGATGCTCCACCGAGAAAGACCAGGCCCAAGTTGGGCATTTTTGAAAAATATGATTTGATCAAGAAGAAAAACCAGACTCTTACTACCAGCACTTATGCCTAGTTCCAGAAGCAGTCATCCATAGCTCAACATAGGCTTATTTCATGATTTGACACAGAAAAAGGTAGGATGCATATGGCTTACCTCCAAGCACAAGTGTCGGATCCCAAGGTTATATCAGATTATAAAAGGGCCACATTTGAGTTTCAGGATAAAGACGTGCATCCAGCAGATTAGATGGATCTGTACAAGAAAACTGGTGAGATGGTTTTCCACACTTTGGCCCACGCTACAGCCTTTGCATCAAAATTTCAGGTAGCTTTGAACAATGCCCAGACCCAACTGAAGCTGGAGAAAATATCATCTTTCGCAAAAGACAACAAAATCAAGACATTGGAGGAACTGGTCCTCAAGATCGGTTATGACCCTGCGAATGTCAAGGTTGCTGAAGAGATGATCAAAAAGAAAAATGCTGACATCGCATCCTTAAGAAAACATCTTAATCTCCCTCCCATAGAGGACCCACAGGCAAAGGAGATAGCCAAAAAGGAAGGGGAAAAGGATGAGATGTTAAAGTTACTCATGGAGCAGAATGCTCAACTAAAGGAAATGGAGGCTGAGATGGAAAGACTGTTGAAAGAGAAAGAGAAAGCAAAGATAATGGAAAGCATTCCATTGAGTTCTATCCCAATTGCAGGATTGAGTACAACAACAGTGACAGCCATTCCATCTGCCGCGTCAGTGCCACTACCAGAGGGAACAACAGACCTGGCCAAGTCTATGGAGAAAATGAACCTGCAAGAATAAAAAATCGGTAGGCTTAAGAAAGAAGTGGAGAATCTCCAAGAGCTAAAGACTTCTTTCCAGGCTAGTCTATCCAAAGAGAAACAAGCGAATGAGCAAATCAAGAAGGAGTTACAGTAGCTCCAAAAACAGACAATGACAGGAAAAACTTTGGCAGAGGTGAAAGAGATTGTGTGGACAGATATTTCCAAGTCTATAAATGAAATTTGGCCAATGGTTCAAATCATGTTTGAACAAAATGAGTTGCTCGAGAGAAGCAAGCAGGTAGTGGAGAAAATCAGAATGGAGTTGGGAGACATGCCAACACAGGCAAATGAAATCATAAGGTTCCTGAATTCAAAGACCAGGGAGGAACTTGAAGAATTGAAGATTGAGGACAGGACAGAAACCATATTGGAGGTGAAACGGGTTCTAACCAAAAGAGGTCTCATGCTTCAGCTGGAGGAAAAGATTCAAGTCATGGATCAAGGAGTGCATAAGTTTTTCAACAAGATAGATGCTCTTTAAAGGAAGGGCCTGCCTGGTCTGAAGGTCATTAACGAAAAATTAATGACACTCCCTGATTACAAGAAAAGGTTGACTGAAGTGTCTAAGGACAATTCCAAGTTTGTAGGTATACATGGAAGCATCACTGGAAAAGCATTCATGGATGCCTTGTAGTTGGATATTAGTATCCAACACGATATTAATCACATATTCATCATCAAGCCTACATTCGCTAAATATACATACATGGATGAAGTGTACTGAAGATTGCTTAAAGTCACAGTGCCAGGTCATATCAGATGGGAGGAGCTGTGTGATCTACTAGATTAGCAGATGAGCTGCCCTGATCCAGTCACCTGTCCAGTCAGAAGAGGTTGCGAAGGCACCTCACCAACGACCTACCCCAAAAGTTCCGCAAACAGTTGTATCGAATCATCAAGCAGTTTTGATGAGTTAAGTTAGTTAGACTAAAAATAGCATGAGCACGTCCTGATCAGTTATGACAGGAACATTTGTAATTTGTATTATAAATACTTCAGCTCTCGAAGTATTGGTTGTTGTTGATTCGCACATCCTATTGCTATCAAACTGTAATATTTTTGAGATCGACCATTAATAAAGAAGAGGAATTTTACAGGATTCTTGCGTATGTTCACTGGTGATGTGATTTTCTAAGTCAAGTGTTTTTCTTTCTTTGTAATCATTTTGTTTTCTAGGACTAATCTTTATGAATAACGTAAAGTTGCAGGATTTATCTTGGATACCCTGTTTCTGATTCTAAGGATTTTCATGTTTATCTTCTAATACCTTCAATTAAGAAATTCTTAACTGCTTGTTAGTTGAAGTTATCTTCCTTATCTTTTCCTCTCTCCATCATTTTAATTACTAAAAGATCCAGTGAATGTATTATCTCGCCCTGTGAAGTTCCTTTTCGACATTTCTGGTTGTATCTGTTATTTGATTAAACACAAACCCCATAGCCCAATGGATGTGTAGTTTGTCTCAACCAACTCCAAAAACCCTTTTAAAACAAAACCTATAGTTCCTTTACCTAGCCTAATATCTGAAATTAAAACAAAGCTAAATCATATAGAGAGATCCCTCTCTGAAGCTGGAAGGGATAGATCCCAGCTTTAAGAGTGGTTGGATAAGGTTACCTTAGTAGACTTCTTCTTTTTCAACCTCTAGGGAATTTACCAAGTGCTAACACGCTAATCGAATTTGCAAGAAGATGATTTTAAAATGAGGCTCCAAAGGAATTATTATCATAAATAAAATCCAAAACCTTAACCCTGAAAAATGAAAATCTAACAGTTTTATGGACCTCGTTTTGGGTAATTTGGTGTATCAACTTCTCAGGGGCGTAACTTTGGCATACGATCTCCGTTTGGGGCGAACGATAGCTCATTGGAAAGGTATCGTCGAGAAGATTCATTTAGAGGGATAAATCAGAGCCTTTAGATATCATTGAGAATCTATATCCAAAAAAACCTTCATTTAGGCCCTCAAAATGGCCCCAAAAGTTAAAAACTGCAAAAAATAGTAAATTACCAAAATTGCCAGAAAATTGTTTTGAGCTAGTTTGAAAAGGTGGGTGGCCACCGATATCCACTTGGATAAATCCTCCCTCCTTAGGAAGAAATGGTATCCATTTCATTGAGTTCCCAAGGGAGAGGGAAAAACGTTTGCTAAATCTGCATATTGATGAGCTGCTTGCCTTGTTGGAGAAGTTGCACTACTTAGCTTGTTGAAGGTTGTCACAAACATGTCTAGATACATGAGATGCCTGTGTGTAGAAGGAATATTTACATTTTTTTGAAATCTTGTTGACCTGATTCTGTTGGAAAGAAGGTGTTTGGGCCAATACTGTAGTGGTTTCAGTATCCTTCTACTCACCTTTTGAACAAATTGCGAAGAAGCTGAATTTTGTAGTATGAGATATTACCCTGCGACATTGTTTAGGTGGAACAGTAGTAAGAACTACCTCTGATATTCTATAGAGATGCCCCCCATAGAAACAATGACACTGCGGGGTCGAGACTCATAAACAACATGACACTTCCACATATATGGTTGGACCAAGAGAACATCACAGACATCTAGTGGGGAAACATCACATAATACCTCATCCTTGAAGGGATTGATGTTGTATGAAAATTGACACTGTTGAATGACATAGAGATCTCATCCCTGGAAAAGACACCAGATGTTGTATGGCTATGGGTGTGGTGTTGTCGACAATCCCAACTATTTGATGACCTCTTCTAATATGAGGTTATTCTAGCTTCCGCTATCAACAATAAAATGTAGCAGGGTCCCCTTCACCCACGTATGTGAATGAAAAAGGTGATCCCCCTCTTCAGGATCTGTTGGTTCTTCTGGTTGAATTGTTGCAGTCGTGACAATAACAGTGGGGTTTGTGTCGATGATCTATCTTTTACCAATATTTTTAGAATCAGATTCTGAATTAGGTTTCGACTCCTTGTCTTTGATCTTGACCACCAATGAATGTTTTTAGCAACATTCCTTGGTGTTGTGCCAAGGGATTTTGTGGAAATCGCACCATTTTCCGGTGTCCTTCTTTGTCTTTCCATGACCCTTCTTTTCTTGTGGCTTGGACTAGTTTTCAGGAGACTGTTTGTTAGGGTCTTCTTTATCATACTTTGGTTGTTGCAGATTTGCAGACCCAAACTCCCATTTGTTCTGGTGCTTAAATTTCTGCTCGATTTTAACAACATATTGATAAGAAACATAGAGTGATGGGATGTATAGAAAATCCATTTCAGTTTGGATGTATCTGTGTAGAGCCCCACGGTATTTCAAAACCAAATTCCGTTCAGAGTCTTTGATACCCAACTTGGTGCGCAAGGTATGGAAGGTATTGGTGAACTCCAGAACTGTTTGGCCCCTCTCTTGTCACAGTGTGGTCCATCTCATGTATTGGTCTTCATAGTTTCCAACATGGTAATATTGTTCCTTTACCGCATCCACAAAAAATTCCCAAGTAGTCTTGACGCCATATATTTCAGAATCCTCTTTGGAATTTTTCTACCAGTAATTTCCCCCCCAATGTTTTACATGGGGGAGATATTTAAGGAGTGCGAAGGTGATCTTTTCCCTGTCAGAAAAATTATGAACAGAGAAATAACCATCTAACAGATTTAACCATTTGTCTAGGGCATCTACATCTATCTGACCTTCAAATACTGGAATATAAAAATTAACATGTACCTTGAAAGGAGAGGTGCTTCCAATGTGGTATTTTTATCAATATGTGCTTGTTTCTATCAACGGGCATTGAAGGATGTGGGAAACATTCTCCATCATTTCGTCCCTATGTCGCGTGAGAGCTTGCTCAAGAAACAGATTGATAGAATCATCTGCTCCGTCATTTTTCTTTTCTTTCACCATGGAGGGTTTCTTGGGTGTGCGAGAGCGATTGTCTTCAAGAGAGACAATCTCGAGACCCAACTTGCTATACTTATACCTTGTCGGGGACATGCACTGAAAAAAATGATCAAGATAAGCCTACTTTGATACCACTGATCCAGATTATTTTTGGCACCAAATGAGAGTGGAGATACAATAAATAAATGTATAGAGATATCTCATATATCCAATAATATAACATAAATGTATTAGAGATGCAACCATAAACACAGAGATACGGTAATACACAATTTTCTATTAATGAGTGAAAATGTACAAAGACTGTAAAAATACAGAGTGAAAGACTCACTAGAATGGTGGAAGCTTATCTTTGAGAAGAGATGTGTCTGCTATTCACATTTGCAAGAACATGATTTTACAATGAGGGTCCAAAGGAATTTTTATCATAAATAAAATCAAAAACCCTAACCTTGGAAGATATAAAGCCAACAGTTTCGTGGACCCCATTTTGGGTAGTTTGGTGTATCAACTTCTCGGGGGCATAACTTTGGCACACGATCTCTGTTTGGGGCGCATGATATCTCGTTGGAAAGGTATCATCGAGGATATTCATTTAGGGGGATAAATTAGAGCCTTTGGACATCATTGAGAAGGTATATAAAAAAAAATCTTCATTCAGGCCCTCAAAATTGCCCCGAAAGTTAAAAATTGCTAAAAATAGTAAATTACCAAAATTGCTAGAAAACTGTTTTGAGCTAGTTAGAAAAGGTGGGTGGCCACCGATATCCACCTGGATCAGTTTCCAATATGAATTACACTGCATATCCATGGGAATGAATAAGAAATACAAAGTGTGCATATGCCATAGGATGTAATAGTCACGAACAAGACACAGTGGAGTCCAGTCTCAAAATCACTCGAATATATCTGTATACAATGGAGTACAATATGATATTCCATGATCACTAAATTCATACAGGTACTAGTCCATTGAAAAACAACAACAGATATGTGGTGTTTCTATTGTAAGCTAGAGGTATTTTACACTATCCACCAAAGGTGTAAGTATACATTATGTGAATAGAGGAGTTGAATTCAAACAGAATGAGACTTCATTTGATTACCGATCATTAAGGTATACCATTAACAAATGTGAGACAACCCACCGATAATGAAAGTAGGTGTCAAGGTACTGGGTACATTCAAAAAGTGTGAATAAGGGTGTTGAGGTCAAACACTTGAAGAATCCATCGATCAAGAGACATTGGTGTATTCCCAACTGTTGATGGCAGGAGAACCTGCCACTACTGACTGCAAGCCTCTAGGTACTCATAGGACTCTAGATCTTGATTCCAAAATAGATGAGCTGAAGTCGATGAAAGGATACTCGCTGAAAGGAGAGCATTAAGGAATCTCTCATCATCTAACGCGAGGTATAAAGCAATAAATTTATAATTATGAGGAGCTCGAACGAATAGGATTTTCATGAACCAATGACTTGGCATGTGCATCTCTCGTATGCACCAAATGAAAGTATTGCATGAAAGAGACCCTCTGAATAGAATCCAATGAGGAAAAATTATGACAAAGTCAAGGAAACAACCAATAGGGCTAATGGAATCCAAAAGAATACATGAATCTCAATGTGTGAATAGATTTCTTGTCATTGAACACAAGGGAAACCCCCCAATCAATGACCAATGAAGATATGTCATTTGTTGGGTTCAAGGTTACCTACCAATGATGAAATTAGGCCCAGGGTGAAAGGTAGGACCACAACTTCATGTGATTCTGAGATACACCGAGGGTATGTCCGACATGAAAAGTCAAGAGTTCTGAGAAATGGCCAACACAATATTTATAATTCCTTTGAACAAGAGCATGAGACATATGGATAACTTATGCAACACAGACTTAACATTGATCATTGAAAAAATATTGTGACGCAGGAGGCATCAACGAACTCTCCATAGGGACTAGAAGAATAACCAGTCAGAGTAGTAGAATCTAAGTAACTAGATCAGATTCCTAAGGTCATGCTAAATCCAAACCTTGGATGAAAATGGACTCAAGAGTTTGTGCTTTGTTCAAAGGAGACATGATTGTTTCCGATATGAGATAATATTATTTTTTCTCCCGTATTTTTTTTTTAGTTTTTTCATAGTAAAATAAATGCTATGATACATTAGAGGAAACAAGTGTCGTGAATAAGAAACTAGTTCCAAGCAGTGGAACATACCTGTGCTCAATGCAAGGGAACACATACGGGGCATGGACACTCAGTGGGGATTTTTCCTCTACGAGTAAAGGGTGTCAACCTGCAAAGGGTATATGAAAGCCACTTCTTGACTAGTGATGAGAATTGTTGGAAAAAGAGGCTTATAACGAGAAAGTGGGAGCCGATAATAGGCTCAACAATGCAAGTAGGATAATGGGATGCAATTACAACTTAACTCAACAAGTGGCATGTTTCGTAGATTTAGTCCCCTAGGCCCGAAAAAGTATAAAATAATACCCAGGAGAACCCTTCTAGCCAATGATGACTAGAGTATTCATTTTTAGTAAATAGTATAATTGGTCCGAAAAAGGGTTAAAATTATACCAACTAGACGTCCTTTCAAAACCATTTAATGAGTGTGAAAGAGACAAGTTCACTCAAAAATGTTTTCATTTTTTTGGGATTCTGAAAAGATCTTAACCAAGACTCGGGGAGAGTCCCATAGGTAGTATTCATAATGATATTGAGTAATAAAAATGGGGTTTTAACACAAAGTCATATTGGGACTATAAAGAACTCCCAGCCCTATTCAGTAACTTCTGCATGGGAACCAAATGAAAAAAGGGTTCTAACTAGGGTACCCATGTTTGGTAAGTCTCTACCATTTAATAATGACACTTCTAGTAGTAGTGAGAAGTTTTTGTGTCGCTAAGAAATGGGTTCGTACCTAGGGAATATGAATCACGGTCATAGGACAATGCATAAATGAAAAATGGGTGAGAACCTAACCTATATGTCGGTGATAGAATATACCTATCGGAGGCACAAACGAATGATATGATGCTAGAAACCTATAAAAAAAAACCTGGACAAAACTAGGTCTTTCACTGCACTATTAGTCCATAGGAAAAACTATATAAAAATTGGTTTTTATATATTTCATTTTTTTTTGTTTTTCAATTTGATAAAAGAAAACAAAAACATTTGGTCTTCAGATCAACTTATATGTGTTATAACAGATGACTGTATAAATGTGTTTTATTCACTTATTTATGTGACAAATGCCAATCTAAAATGTAATTAGCATATGCATCAGATACTTGATTAGAACTTCTAGGGATGTGATTATAAGTAATAAAATCAAAGTATCATTCCAAAAGTCGTACCCGTAGGAATCATCGGAGTAAAGTAGGATCTCTCACATGGTAATTTCCATTCAACTGACATACAAATAAATGGGAGTCTAGGTGAGCTTCTAAATATTGAACACCATGTGGAATGGCATCACATAACATCTCTATGACGAAGCTATACTCAACCACATTATTCGTTGATGGCTCCAAAAAAATGCCACCCGAAGACACCATTTGTCCCTTAGGTGAATAGAAAACCCAAAGCGGTGAAAGCCAAGATCCACATATGATGACTAACACTGTATGTGAATCCTAAGTATACCAAAGACTCCATTGACATTTTCCAACAAAGGAAAAACTCAATAAGCAAGCTGATGATGAAAAAGAAACAAAAGAAAAGGAGTATATACACTAATATACACAGGTCACTCCCAAGTTTGAGGGCTTAAGTGTAATACCTTTTAAGGTAGAGCCCATTTTTGGTCTTGTCCAACATGTTCCCCTCATAATATTCTAATTCATAGTCTCCTTTCTCTAGGACATGTCACACTATATAAGGACCGTGCCACATGGGTTTGAACTTTCCTTTCCCCAACAATTCCTTGGCTTGGTCATAAAGGAGAACCAATTCACCCTTAGTATAATGCCAGGGAAAAATAGATTTATCATATTGAACCTTAACATGTCGTTTATTTTATTTTAAATCTATTGAGGCGTCTCGACTCTGCTCATAAAGGTGATCTATGTGTACGAGGTGTTCTTCGAGATCGATTATGTCAGGTAGGAGCTTAATTTCCAATTCAAGGGAAGGGATTTTGCATTCAATAGGGATAATTGACTCCACACTGTGTACTAACTGAAAAGGTGAGAAACCGGTGGAGTTATTTACCATGGTTTGGTATGCCCAAAGTGTAGGTTAAAAAATCACATGCTAGTTATATTTACTTTGACTGAATGTTTTTTGCAAAATGGTCTTTATATATTTATTCACATCCTCTACTTGTCCATTTTTCTGTGGATAATAAGGGGAAGAATGATCATGTGTAAACCCTAGTTTCAATGCCAACTCTATCATCATCTCATTCTGGAAGTGACTTCCATGATCAGTGACAATTTATCTTGGGATTCAAAACTGGGATATAATCTGATTTAATATGAAAAATGTTGCATCTTACCAATGGATTTAACGGTAGGAATGACCTCAACTCATTTAGTAATATAATTCACGGCGACAATAATATGTTGTTTCCCCCCAGCTGAGGCTAGGTTGCATTCCATGAAATCCACCCCCCACTTAGTGAAGGGACTGAAGATGATGATATGGTGAACAGGGGCTGGGTGCGAGCACATTTTCCAAGCAAACACCTGGCAAGGGTGACACTTCTTAACCTCTTCAATGCAATCTTTAAAAAATGAAAACCAAAAATAATCATCTTGCAATATCTTTTGGGTTGTCACAAGCCCAAATAAATGACCACTAGACGTCTCACTATGAAAGCCATTGAGAACATCCGCAACTTTCTCATGATTCAAACAACGACATAAAATATTATCCACCCCTTGAGGATAAAAAGTGTTGTCGATAATAAGGTATTTTTTAGCCTAATGATGTATACGTCGTTGATCATCTCTCAACATATGTTGGGGGAGCTTCGGGGTTTTAAGGTATATTAAAATATCTCTGTAATAGGGGTCCGAAGATGATATAAGGAATATATGTTCATCTGCGAATGAATCGTCATGAAAAATATCCTCATCTAGTCTAGGGAAGTCTGATATTAGTTCTACAAAAACTAGCGATTTCGTGTACTTCGTAGAAGCAAAATCAAGATCAAATTCTTGCAAAACAACAATCTAGTTATTGTGTTTTCCCCCTATGATACGCATAGTAAGGACGTATTGAAATGGATTTATATCCACAACCATGATAGTTTTGCAGAGTAAGATATAATGCCATAATATCTAAATCACATGTACAATGGCCAAGGTCAGCTTCTCTACATGAGAGTATTTAAGTTCAGGACCAACTAAATTTTGAATAAGGTAGTAGAAAACATGCTTGTGGAGCTCATCCTCCTCCTGAACAAGTACCATACCATCCATCCATTCATACATGATGATATAAATAAAAAAGTCTCTACTATAGTCCGAGGGCTTTAGAAGAGGTGTCGATACCAAGTATTTCTTAATAGAATCAAAGGATTCCTAGTCTCACTCATCCCATATGAATGAAGTGTACTTCTTCAAAAGATTCATGAAACCTTTATTTATATTGGCATAGTGAACTATCAAATGACACATGAAGTTAGCCTTCCTCTATAAACCCTAAAGTTGTAGAATGTTGCATGGGGGAGTCAACTGAAGTATTTCCTCAACCTTCATAGGATCCACAATGATCCCATGCTCAGAAACTATGAATCCTAAAAGACAACCACACCTAATGAAAAATATGCACTTGTCATGGTTCAATCGAATGCAATACTAACAACATATTTCAAATACTAGTCAAAGGTGAGACCAATGATCTACCCTCTTGCAAGAGTGAGTAGCAAGATCATCTAGGTAAGCTTTGACGATATTCTTAAGATCGTGAAACAAAAAGTTCATGGCACATTGAAAGGTCACTCTGGTGGTTTTAAAACCGAAAGTAATTTTTCGGTATGTAAAGGTACCCCAAGGAAAAATAAACACCATCTTGTTTTGATCCTCGGGTTTGATCTAAATTTGATTATAACCTGAAAATCCATTCATAAAGGAAAATACTTCTCCTATCGCACACTCGTCGATAATTTGGTCAATAAAAGGAGTGGGAAAGTTATATTTAAGACATGCTTTGTTTAGGTCCAAAAAATCCATACATATGTGGAGGGTTCCTTGAATTTTATTTACGGGAATAGGGTTGGACACCCATTCAGTCAAGGGAACCAGGTAGATGAAGCCAACAATATGTAGCTTCTCCACCTTTTGCCTTAATAGAAGGGTCCTCCCTAGGATTAACAACTTTAAGACATTGCTGAACAGGTTTAGCATTCAAATGAGTTTTAATCTCCTGTTTGACAATTCTAGGGTCAATCCCTGACATCTCTTCATATGACCAAGAAAATACATCTTGGAATTCCTTGAAGAGATTGGTCTAGATCTGAATTTGCTCAGGTGAAAAATCCACACCGATATATACATTTTCAATTTTACCAGGGGTTTGAGAGATGTCAATTGATATGGTAGGAGAAATGTTCGCCATGTTTCCTTGGACATAAATAACATGTGTATCTAACAGAACCACGACATGACTGTCCATCTCACTTAGGGTGGATCTAAACTCATCCTGTTCAATCCTAAGAATCTCCAGGAGAAAACATGATGGATGATGCATATCGTCCCAATGCCTATTGAGACCAAACATGGCTTCTAAGATGGGTTCATCTGAAGGTAAATTATCATCGAGAAAATCATTTGAACAATATGATTGAATGACCCATATGGGATATAAAATGGGATCGAAGGGTCATTGAAATATGAAGTACGGAAAGGAATGAACCTCATCGACGATGAAGACTCACTTGATATGGCATTAATATATGCAATTGGTGCTATGAAATCAGAAGTAACCATCAAGGAGGAATACATCCAAACATGAATTACATTCTTAGTTTCCTACTGAGAATTATCAATAATAGGGACCGAAGGTCCCATTGATGCATTAGGACCAGGATGTGCAAAAGGAAAATTGGTCAATCGTCATGATATTTCCTTTATGAGGAAAGAATAGAATTCAGAAAAATGACGACAGAACGTTTGTCATAGCATAATTCCAATTACACCCTAGTATTAGATTGTAGTCGAGAGGTGCCTCAACCACCTTAACCTCAACCTCCACAGTATTTCCACCTAACTAGAACGGAAAATCAGGAAGGATATCGCCAGGTATAAAAGAACTCCCATCAAATGTAGACAACATGGTCATGGATTGAGACAGGGGTGGAGAGACAATGGATTTTCAATAGGCTAGAGACATCACAAATGTCGAAGCACCTTCATTAATTATAGTACGCTTGATGGTAACTTTAGTGTACTCCACATGGATTTGAAATTCCACGTGGTAAGGTAAATGAGTCTTAACGTATGTGACATCGAACTTGATAACCTTTGATCCACATGGGTCTATAGCTCCTATCATAGATAGCAAGGAATTCCTCTATGAAGGGCACATCTAGAGCACCTCCAAATCCGACATTGCGCATGGGGTTTGGCACAAATCCTCGACAATCGAGTAATTTTGGGTGGTTTTGGCATTAGGATTGTGGGAAAAGCGCTTAAGTACTCCTTTCAAAATACGAGGTGGAGGTTCCCAATTATTGATCTATGAAGGAGTTTCAAGAGGAGGAGGCTCTAGACCTAAAATAGTCTTTGAATAATTGTAATCGCAATATCGAGTGGCTACATCAATCTGAGACTGGATCATATTGATGCAGATATGTCCATCATCATGTGCCGAAGGGTTTTGACTCCCTCTCAGTGCATGTTTGGTGTTATAGGTCCCTGAGGCCATATTTTGGTTATGTGGAAATGAGTTTATCGACACAACAAGTTGTTGTGCAATGAGCCTCGAAGCTTCCTCGATTTTTGGGCACAAGTGGGTGAGGTGATCATATTTACAAATTTTACAAGGAAACTTCACCTTCCACTTTTCTTTCTTTCCCTCACTAGCATTATTATTTGATTTATCATTATTATTGTCTTCCTTGGCTTTATTATTATTATTTTTCCCACACTTACAATTATTACCGCGTCCTTTCCTTTTATTCCCTCTTGGTTGCTGGTTACCATTTGGGTTTGATGATGACTATACAAAATGCACATCCAACGATGGGGTGGTAGAGGATGAAGCCTTAGCTTTTCCTGCTACAGAATGGTTAAGAGACGAATATTTGAGCCAATTCGTCACCTGATCTGTAGTCTTAGCCTTCACAGAGCCTATGATTTCATCGGCATGAGGCCCGAGCCTTTTTCTAGGATCATAATTTGACTGCTATGTGTCAGGGAGAATTTCATAAAGCATATCAAACTGAGCATATATAAGGTCCAATTGTTGGGCTTTGAAGATGTATTTTTCCTTGGTTTTCAGTCCGGATGTAGAAACATCCTTCGAAATGTAAGGAAACAAAGACTTAAGGAACCATTCCAACATAAAATATGGAGGAATGTATAGTTTAAACAACCTCTTCCATCTATGGCACTCTTGAATATGATCAGAAATATGGGTGGCTTTATCTTGTGGAAGATTCAATAAGATTTTTAAGTTGGCATCATAATGAACCAGTAATTGGAAGTGATTGAGAAAAACCAAGAACATATGACTGAAAGTTCTGCAGGTTTCCTCAGGTAGCTCGATGTACCACTTCACAACAACCATGATGAGGGTGCATTGAAATAACCTCAAACAAATAGAATCATCATTAAGGGAGTTAGATGAGAACAATAGGTGAAAAGTAGTCACATGATCAACTGAGTCTTCACCATTCTTTCCTTCAAAATTTGGAATTTCAAAAGGAAGTTTGGTGGGGACAGGGGGACATGATGGATCACGACGCATAGGGTCATTCATTAATTTTGAGAAGTCTAGAATATTTAGTGTGGCCAAAAAAGGGAGTCTGGGTTGTGACGTCTAATCCCATGATCCCAGGAAATATTGGGTTTGAGAGATTGCATACCAACCATGGTTTTGGTATATACCATGGCCTTGTCTGTTAAGGTAGTATCCTCCTCCCAATTGATTCATGAAAGGTTGTAAGGGAACCATACTCGACGAAGCCACTTGCGAAGAGAAAGAGACATTATAAGGATTATATATGTTTCCCCAAGATGAAGGAACTTTGTGTTGGGGGTTTCCCATACCATAAAATTGACTCCCTCTGGATGGAAAACCAAATGACATTGGGGGTTTTCCATAATAAAATAATTTTTTAGAATCGACGTGGAGGAAGAGGGAACGACGGAAAAAATATATGAAGTAAAATAACCACCCATTTAAGTACTCCATCCTAGAGGACTAAATATAGGATTAGGCCTGGAGGAAGGAGGATTCTAACCTCCAACTGTAGGATTCATTGAGAGATATGACTTTCACCAAACGAGAAAGGAACATAAAGATACATCGTGCCCCCAGACCCAAAACTAGGATTCATATTAGCCGTTAAAATGAAGGATGAGAAGTGTGACATCATGTCAGGCATACCAAAAGAAAAAGGGTTAGAGGCTGAAGGTATTGACCAATTACTAAGATTCAACATACTATATGGGAATACAAAAAGATTCATTCCCATGGGCTGAGCAGAGCTCATGGGTTGGGTAGAATTAGATGAGGGAGCCTAAGACATACAAACCACTGATGACAAGGGAGTTAAGTGGACTCCACTAAACACATACGATAGAGGAGTCGAAGGGCTTCCCGAGACATTCATATCTGACTCAGTACTCATGGTAGGATGATCACGATCTTGGGAGGTGGAGATATATGCACCATGCTTATTAACTCTACGCCTTTTATAAGGCAACTTCGGTAAAGGATCAAGACATGGAAGAAAATTTAAAAGATGAAGAGACCAACGAGGAGGCTATTCTTGCTCCACGTTGACTCAAAATTCAAGATACAATACAAAATCCTAAGGCCGACTAATAATCAAAGAGCACACTTCTAAATAAATAAAAAGGACAATTCACACAAACAGGATATGATGGTTGAAAGGGACCTCTTGAACTAAAGTAGGCATGCCTCGCCAAAGAGGATCTTGAGACTCCACAACAATAGACTAGACGTGTTAGAATCAATTATAAGGACCCTCGTAGGCTTCACAACATATTTGGTCAGATACTTCCGAAGAGGAAATCATCCATAAAGTCTGTGTGTTGTTCAATCCCTATCTGAATCATGGTACCTACAGAATAACCCCTGCAAGCAACCTATGTGGTTACCTATCTCAAGCAACTAGATTCACCATGATATAGCCAATGCTCAGGCGAGTAGTCGCAAGTCCGGTCCACCATATGGGAAGGGTAGAAAAGCCTGAAATATCGAAGGAATCACCTCTCAAGGAGTTAAAGGCACTAGCAATACCCCCAAATATGAACAAAACCATGAAATATCTCTGGCTCTAATAAGGTATTAGAGGGCTATCTCTGCAACCAACTTCGCGCAACCTCGTGCTTAACTCTTGTGTGAGTGGAGCCTCCTGAAGAAATCAATTATATAATGGGTTTCACCACTCCATGGTTAGACACATATGTTTAAGGTTTATAGACTTGGAGAAGTTTACTCACACTATTCCAAGGCCCTAGGTCCTATACTTGTTTGTGTACCCTGAAAAATAAAATCGTTTCTAATCAATTTTAATTATTCAATGTTAATTTTAATGGATTCTTCTTACTCGCAAGGTGCTATTGTGAAGTTGATGGTATTACGACTCAACATATATGAAAAGAAGAAAATATTAAAACATTTCTAAGTACTAGTCTTTATTTTCAATGAGAGAGTATGCTTCTAAATAATCTTCCTAAGATGCAATCTCTACAATTTCAATGAAGTGCAATCTTTCCTAATATGCCAAAACTAATGTAAAGTAGCCAAAAGTGAAAATTCCATAAGTAAAATGGAAGAAAGAAAATTATTTTTTGTATTTTTGATATAATGAAAAGAAAATGAAAGGACTAAATAAAAACCTCATAGGAATACCCTACTGCAAGAAAAAGGAGACAAGCTAAGAAGGATACCAAGAAGTAACTACCCAAACCAGTGTGAAAGGATAAAAAAATGAGAAGAATGATAAGAAAGGAGTCCGCCCAAAGAATTCACCAATAAAGCGGCTTATTATCACTCTATAGGAACTTAACAGTCAGAATAGGGACCCAAGAAGTCTCAACAACTAGCAAAACTCACCCAGCAAACCCCAAACTCAACCAATATGACTAAAGATATAGTGTACATGACTGTTCAGAGAACACCTCTTGTATGTACACGCCCTAAAGGAAGACAATCCTCTTATGTACGTGCACTATCAAGGGAAATCCTGTGTATATCTAGGAAGACACTTCGTGAGAAAGGGTTAGGCCAATAAACTCATATTCAAACAAAAATATAGGTTTTCAAGAAACAAATGACAGAGACACTCGGGAAAACAGAGAGAAAATCAAGGAAAAAAACACCCAATACCCAAAAAAAGGAGATCTCTCCAGTGGAGTTGCCAATTCTGTTATGAGGAAAATCTCTCTCTGGCTAGGGGAAAACCACAACAGATGGAATGACACCCAAAAATCAACTCTATTATCAAGTATGTTATATAAATGAAATGCTAAAAATAGAAGGTTAGAATCCTACCTTGTCCAGAAATCCGAAGAATACCATCGTTGAGCACATGACCCAAAGGTTTATACCTGCATCTTGTCTTCAAAAACCAAGATACACAAGCATGTGTTAATGATATGTAATGTTATCATATAAATTAGCATAATCCCTTAAAATACATAATAAATACGCACATGGAAAGAAATATGAATATTTGCAAGATATCAATTGGATGAGAAAAGAGTATTTCTATTAATGTAATCAACAAAAGTAAATAGGTGACAAAATTCTATAACGACACATATAAGAACTGAGAAACTAAGTCCCTTTAACTGGGCCTCCACCACTTCAATCCTCCACAATGGTAATCTCACATGTAGGAGTCAATGAGGTTCTCCATCACAAGATAGGAAGAGCTTGGGGGATGAACACAAGAAGTTCAGACTTTCAAGACAAAGGGATGCATACTCAGTTGAGGTGAAATTTTTATAGAGTGTCTTTAATCTCAATGATTAATTATGTATATCCAAGGCTTGGATATGGCTCAATTTATAGCCTCCAAATGGAATTGAAGGGTTGATTCAGAGAATTTCAAATATATGGAAGGTCAAGGATCATGAATCTCGTGACATGGCATGAAAACCTGAGGAAATTTTTTTTTTGAGCGCAAAAGCTGATGTATGCGGGTTGTAATGGAGCAACCCATGTACGTATGTGTGTTGTATAACTGGGATGTCATGCACATGTATAAAAGTGAGTATTTTAAGCTCTAGAGTGATAGAAAAAAAGGGAAATGAAGTTTGTAGAGGGAAATAGAAGGCCATTCAAGCAAGATGCATGGAGTTGTTATAACCCTAAATTGCACCGAACATGCATACCTAGCATCAGGCCATCTAAATTACCCTAAATTGCACCGAACATAACCCTAAATTGTTTGACTGCCCATAGCCAGTCACCCCAACCATTACTATCCCTTTTGGCCTATAAAATAAGGGGTTGGGGTCCCATTGCAAGGGGAAGCATGAGAGCAAAGAAACTTTGCCCATTTTATCAATCCCCCTTTGCCCCAATTGCAAATCCCTTACCATTTCCCTAAGAGAGAACTGAAGAGGAGAAGAATATGTGGAAGCATTTGGTGCATGGTGAAGATGAGCCCAGGACCAAGTTCGAGGAACAGTGTTGGTCTCAAGTTGTAAGTGACTTTTTGTGAGATTAATATAAAGAAGTACTTTTTCCGTCCTGCCAAATGACGTCTTAAACTTATATGATTTGTTTACATTTCTTGTTTATGATGTCTAACCCACTAATCCATATGTAGAATGCATGCTTGTAGTTTCTTGTTTGTATTTTAATGAATGTAGGTCAGCCTTGGTGTTACAGGTATGAACTAACTGAGAGGGGGGGGGGTGAATCAGTTAGTGTAGATTATTAATAATTTATCTCCTTTTTAACTTTGAATCATTAATCTTAGTGGCAGTGAGTCTTTACTGTGAAATCCAGAGTTATAAACATAAAGCAGATAACATAATGAACAACAATAACACACAACAGTCATTCATAAGTATGAGACATAGATTTTTCAAGAGGAAACCCAAACAGGGAAAAAAACCTCGTCTTCTTAAGATGTTCAGCAAGCTTCAACTTTGTTACATCTCATCTTTCATGAGCACCAACTCATAGAGGCTAC
>JZKD02S2129294.1:438219-453568 GCA_000966675.3 Picea glauca
TCTTTCACGACAAATAGTTTGTTCGATTTGATTTGTCATGGGACTTTGAATTGTGCAAACCTCCATCATGATTCTTAAAGAAAAAAGATAGTTTGAACGTTTCAACTATGGTTGTACAAGTAAATTTGAATTAATCTATCGTTTGATGAATGGTTGTCCCAAAAATAAAATTGCAGGCGGTAATTGTCTTTCATGAGAAATAATTCGTTCGATCTGACATGTGGGACTTTGAATTCCGCAAACCACCATCATGATTATTGAAGAAAAGTAAGACTTTGAGCTTTTCAACTACGGTGGTAGAGTTAGATTTGAATAAATCTGTTTTTTGGCGAATGGCTGTGATAGATGAAGCAATACATTAAATTGGTGTATAAGATCTTTCCAGTTGAGTGATTTGACTGGTAAAGTCTAGGAAGATATATATCTTATTTTTCTGGATTTAAATTTATGATGTTTTCTGAATTTCTAAATTTGAATTTATGATGTTTTAAGAGAAAAAATATATTCTTAACCATTAGACCCACTCAAACTGTATATATTGAAAAATCTGTATTCTGATAATAACCTTCTATCTTTCTACGCAACGGTCCTATTCTTTCTGCCCAACAGTAATATTCTTCTATCGCACGCTTGGCGACCTTCCTTTTTCCTCTTCCGCGCTCTTAGCTTTTTCTGCGTAACAGTCCCTATTCCTCTGTCGCACGCTTGGTCAACATTTTGATATGTAATTGGACTGGAAGTCTTTTTACATCCATGGAAAGACAAGGAGGCAGGACATTAGTCGGTACCAGGCAACAAGATAAACCGGCATGGGTGGGCAGGAGACAACAGTATTCGCCGTCATTGTCGGACAACTAAAACAAAACAAAACAGCACTCAAAAGACTTTCAGGTCACTGTAGTTGTGGGGGCCGAAAGAGCCCACATTGACGTTGAGGAATGGGATAAGGATTGGAGAGTGACGTTAAGGTGGGGCTGATATTCATCCTTTGTTATCATGATCAAAGCCAAATATCCGGTTTTGGCATTGGCCTGGACTTCATGTGCGCAGCAACCCCCTCACTGTCTTTTGTGTTGTCTCATTTTGGTTGGGATGCATATACAGATACCGACAGCACAGTACGAATTAATTTCCTCGCAATGGAGGCCAACGCAGAATTGCAATGTGGTCTACTGTCACTGTTGAATTTTGCTATTTTGCTTAAATTCTGCACCGAAAATCTCCCGATTCGAGTCCCGGCCAATGTATGAATTGGGACTAGTCCAACGGATAATTTAATGGAGTTTTACGACAGGTCGTATGGACCTGCAGTCTACATTCAAAACTAATGACAGCTCTCTCATGGATGGGTGGGTTCATTAACGACAAAATTTCTTGTGTTCTCCCATAAAGAACATGCACACAATTTTTTTATCACCACAAATTTCGCATCCTCTCCAATATGCCTATAAACATGTCCATCTCACATGAAAAATGATTGTAGGACTTTTTATTATGCATTTAAAGTTACAAACATAAGGAAATCAATTTCAGTAATGTTTCCTTTGGTTCTTCTTTATTGAACTTAATCACTTCTATTTAAATTAAGCCTTCTGACGTGTGTTGAATGTTACATGTAATGCTCTTTCAGAACCCCATCAAACTATTCCTAAAGATCACATATCGAACTCCCCTGGACTCCTTTGAAGACAATATATGTACATTGGGCCTCTACCTTCATTCAAACAACACATCAAGTCTACTCCAAATATCACCCTATCTCATTTTTTGAAGGAGACACGCAAGCCATCAACCCTTTTCGAATGATCTACTTGATGTAATACCAAAGTAATCGAGCTATCTTAAGATGTCATTGATCAATTTTAAAAGATAAGTTTGATAGGCCATTATGCTTCTTTAAAAGATGCCATCAAGTGCTTTTGAAAGAAAACCTGATAGAGCATCAATCCTCTTTGAAACATGTAGCCATTAGGCTTCTTCGAAAGTTGCCATTGACCACTTTCAAAAGATCATCCCAATAAGCCATTGGGCCTTTTCAAATGATGTCATCAAGCACTTTTGAAAGATCACTCCAATAGGCTTTCGAGCCTCTTCAAAAGATGGCATCATGAACTTTCGAAAGATTGGCCTAATCGATAGTCAAGCCTCTTCAAAAGTATTAGCACATAGTGGGCACACCTAGGGTTCAACATGAATTCATCAACAAAACCCTCAGATACCGGCCCTTTCGGCATCCCTGCAAGCCACCCGTGGTATCTATGGGCACTGCAGGAACCATGTTTCTGCGGTGATGAAGGGATGAGAGGCAGTCCTCATAACCATTATACTTAGCATTTGTTCATTATACCTTATATAAGGTGCACATAAACATAATAACATGTAACATACTCATATCCATAGAACATATATCATATGCGGAATAAACAGAATAATCACAACAAAACACATAAACACCATGATTTAACGTGGTTCACCCAAGATGGGCTACGTCCACAATGATCGACTTCTTATTATATTATTCAGAACATCCATTACAAAATATGTGCATTGCGCTCATACATTATGCCCTTGTCATTCTCATATCCCTCTATCTCTCTATGATTCTCTTTAGTCTTACCTATCTTGCATACCTTGCATACATTCCATACTTAGCTCTTCATGGACTTCACTACCTATCTATCCCAAAACCCTTACATATCAATGGACCCAAAATACCTAATGGCTTCCAACGGTCTTCCTTCTTTTGCACGTGTTGATCCCTAAAAGTGCGCCAACTATCTTTCATTCCTTTGTGCACACTACGCAATACCCAAAATTGGTCCCGGAATCTTGTCCCACCAAAAAGATAGAAACAAATCCTTTAAAATTTCAAGCCATCGAGCCTCTTTGAATATTGAGCCACTTTTGAAGATGCCCTTAATGGTTAAGGGAAAATTGTTGATGTTTGGAAGACATTCTATTAGATTAATAATTTTAATAATATGATTATTAATTATTAAACAATATTATTAATTATAATATTATTAATGTAATAATATATTTTGATATAAAGTATACATATATATAAAGAAGTATAAAGTATATCACGGATGATTTTAAGGATGGAAATTTATTTTAAAATGTAGAAACCTTGGCAAATCTTACTAATCTTTCGTATGCCAACTATAAATAATTGACAATATTTTTGTAAAAATATTCAAATTTCTAAGGATTTCATATANGTAGAAACCTTGGCGAATCTTACTAATCTTTCGTATGCCAACTATAAATAATTGACAATATTTTTGTAAAAATATTCAAATTTCTAAGGATTTCATATAGTTTTTATAAAATTTTGGCGATTTTTAAGGTAAAATCATTTTATCCTATAGAATTTGGGCGAATCATTTTTAAAATAGTGAATCTTGTTTTTGGAAAAACCATGAAAAATTAGTCCATGAGCGAAATTTAGCCCCTAAAATCATCATAAATATAAAGTATATTTATATTATATGTATAATATAATATAAAGTATAAAAACATTTCTTACCCAAGGGAGGCATCTCTTCATGGATGATCACCATGGTCACCATATGTTCTTTATATATTTAGAACACTCATCATTGTAATAAGATATTCATTCACATACATATATCATCTCTTATAAAAATTCAACATGGTATCAAAAAATATTGGGCGTGTTAAATTTATGGGCTTCAATCTCTATGGACAACATATTTACTTTTTACTCCTACCTAAATTGTAGAAAGATTTTCATAAATTATGGTGGGCAGTAATTTCTAGTAAAAATGTCTAATTACCTAAATATGAGGAATGTACTCCATATTTACTTCTACCTATATTTAAGCAAAGAATGGCATGAATTATGGAAGAACAATTTAACAAAGTCAAATACTATGTGGTTGGATTATAACTAAATTAATCTTTAGGTAGTTACTGGAGGTATTCTCCAACTATTTGTAAGAAAGAATTCAAAGAGACATGTCTCTTTGGATCAATTTAATATTACTATAAAAGACACAACAATAGATACACATTTTTTCTCTCTCACACATGGGAAGTGATTTAAGGAAGAGACCGAAGTTTCTAAGTAGTTGAAATTTTCTGAGTATAATTACTTAGTGATGTTCTAGAGTTTATTAAAGTAATATCGTTGGTAGTAATTACCACTTGCAGAAAATTGTGTTTGTTTAATTTAACACTAGAAAATCAACATGGTTAGCCATATGGCATCGAGTATATGATGGATGTGTGTTAGTCATAGTAGAATACGTATCATTTTGAGGGTCACTGTATATAGTTGTGCATGGGATAAATTGATCTCCTCTAAGAGATGATTTTTGTTGTTCTTGTTTCTTGTTCTAGGAAGGTCACAGGTAATAGCTCTGAGAAGGAGCCATTGTTATGGGACTTATCGGTAAATGCGTACATAAACATATCTCCTTAGATCTAGAACAAAACATAACATAATATGACGCTTTCACTAAGCTCTAACTATTGAGTTTACTAGTTAACAAGAGATATACAACATACCATTTAAATGTCGCTTCCTCCTACCATTGCCATCTTAGATCCACTCCGGTGCTCCTGTGATATTGAATCTACAAGGGAACACAAGCCAACCAAAGTGAAAGCAATCCAATATATTCAACAATAACTTATGCATGTGATCAAGGAATCATACAATAAAACAAGACAAGTTTTATCGGAAAGAAACATATCACTGTATTATATTTAAAGTGAAAATGGAGATTACAACCAAAGACTTGATGTTGCAAGGTCCCCTCTTGATGACCCTTTTCTCCAACACACACACTTTTTCCAACCTTGAATGAATAAGATCCATAATCTCTTGATAAATTGAAATGAAGCCCTCAAGTATGAACTAAAGTAGAATCCCTCATCCAATTCTTATCCTATTCAATATTAATCTTGCTTGAATCAACCTTAGCCTTTTCCATGAGAGATCCCTCTTTATATAGGGGAAAGAGAGATGGTTTGAAGAGATTAGGATGATCCCACCAAATCAGAGAAGCGAGTGAGATCCAAACCATTCAGACACCACCTCATCTTCTAGAAGATCCCCTTCTAGAACTTTCATGAAACTTGATCTTTTCTTAGTCTTTTGACATCGTCGCACCCTAGTTGTAGAGCATCTTGCGGAGACGTCATAGCCCAACTTTAGAGCAAGGGGTGATGATCAAGCATCATCGCACCCCGTGTGTGGTGTAGCTTGCGACGACCTTCCTTAATAGGGTTTTTGAGAATAGAAAGTTAGTCACTTTCCTCATGAAGAAAGACTCTTTTTTGGGAACATGAACGCATGTTGTCAATGGATCACTGGGGTGACCAAAATAATGTGTAACAACCATAATGACAGTCGAAGGAAGCAACATGAAGCAATACTATCCACACATAGAGTTGTGCACATCCATGTAATGAAGAAGAAGAGGAGGTTGACACATGTAGAGGGATAATATGACTCTGAAGTCTATATAGCCTTGGAGGGAGTGATGTCTTCAATTTTTTTCTACAGGAAACACATTAGTCTCATGATGACATGTTGTAGCTATTAGAGAGCTACCCACCGAACTTGGATGCATGTTGTGAAGTCACTATGGATTTCTTGTGATGTATAGATTCGTGTGTCCGACAGTCAATGATCACGAGCTCGTGTGGATGGCGACAGTGTTAGAGTTTGTGCCAGATATAATACCTTCCTCATTAAGAGGGAGTGTTGAGATTTTATGTATTTTTGAAAGTTATTCTTAAGTGTAAGAGAAAAATTGGCTGTTGAGTTTGAGATGAAAGATATCGAGATGATGCATTACTTTTTTGGTCCTGAGGTATGGTAGAGACATGATGAGATATTTCTGAATCAAGGAAAGTATACAATAGAAATCCTAAAGAGTTTTTAGATGTTGGATTGCAAGGAAATGGCTACACCTATGGTATCAAATCTGAAGTTGTTGCAGGATACAACTTCAGAGACTGTTGATGTTACTTTATACAAGGAGATGGTGGGTTCGTTGATTAACTTGACAAACAAAAGATCGAATACATGTTTTTTTGTGAACACCCTGAGTCAATATATGGAGCAACCTAGGTAGGTTCATTTGGTCACAACAAAACATGTGGTGAGGTACCTTAAGGGTACATTGGATTATGGTCTTAGGTATGTGACAGACCATGAGTTTGGCTTGTATGGATATTTAGATTTAGAATGGGCCGATAATATTCTTGATAAAAAGAGTATTTCAATATATTTCTTCAGTCTAGGCTCCAGTATGGTTTCATGGAGAAACATGAAGCAATTGTGTGTAGAACTCAGTACGACTGAGGCAAAGGATGTGGTAACAAGTCACAAAGCAATGTGGCTTCGAAAATTGTTGAATATTGGAATGAATTTTACTTGTAGGTAAGACCTAAAAGAAGAGGATGACGAGACTTTTTCTGGAGGACAAGTGATGAAGTCAGCAGGTTGAAGATCCAATTGATATTCAATGCTCGAGAGGGAGCTAGATAGTCAGTTCTAGAGGGAGTTGGGTACTATATTAAGGAGAAGGATAATCTGTTGGATATAGGAAGCGGTCATGCATGGCGCTTAGTACGGTTGAAGCTAAGTATATGGAAGCATGTGAAACAAGTCATGAATGGGTGTGTCTTCGTAAATTGTAGAGTATTGGACTGACTTTGATTTGTAGGTAAGACCTACAAGAAGAGGATGAAGAGACTTGTTCTAGAGGACAAGTGATGAAGTCAACAGGTTGAAGATTTAGTTTATATTCAGTGCTTGAGAAGGAGATGGATGGTCAGTTCCAGAGGGATCTGGGTACTACAATAAGGAGTAAGAGGCTCTGCCAGATGTAGGAAGCAGTCATGTGTTGCGCTTAGTACGAATGAAGTTGAGTATTTGGAAACATGTGCAGTAGCAACGTGTCTTAGAGAACTATTGTCTGGGTTATTTTTTCTCAGACTGGAGGTGACCTGCATTTGGTGTGACAACCAGAGTTGAATGAAGTCATTAGAGAACCCTGTGGTCTATGACAGGTTGAAGCATATTGAGATTGAATATTACTATATCATGGATATGGTGTAAAAGGGAGTAGTGAGGCTCCAATTTCGCGACTATAGAGGATCAAGTTGCAGACATGTTTACCAAGCCATTGTCGAGGATGAAGTTTGATTACTTCAAGGACAATCTTGGTGTGGTCCCTCTTCAGAGGGAGTGTTCTCAACCAGCATGAAAAAGGGATGGCATTGAGACATGTGGAACTCATCCAACATGAAAAGGGGTTGGCACTGAGTGTTCTCATCCAACATGAAAAATGGTTGGCACTGAGACAGGTGGAACTCATATAGTATGAAAAAGGGTTGGCACTGAGTGTTCTCATCCATCATGAAAAATGGTCAGCACTAAGACATGTGGAACTCATCCAGCATGAAAAAAGACTAGCATTGAGTGTTCTTATCCAACATGAAAAAGAGTTGGCACTGAGACAGGTGGAACTCATCCATCATGAAAAAGAGTTTTCACTGAGTGTTTTCATCTAGGAATGATTTTAGGGGCTAAATTTCACTCATGGTCTAATTTTCCATGTTTTTCCAAAAAAAAAAAGAATTGCTAATTTCCAAATTTTCTATAATTTATTTGCTCAAATTCTATAGAATAAAATTATTTTACCTTAACAGATAACCCAAATTTTATAGAAACTATATAAAATACTTAGAAATTTGAATATTTTTACAAAAATATCTCCAAACATTTTATAGTTTACATATTAAGGACTAGTAATATTCACCAAGGTTTCAACATTCTGAGATAAATTTCCATCCTTAAAATTATCCCTATTTTCATCTAGCATGAAAAAGGGTTGGGACAGAGTGTTCTCATCTAGAATGAAAAAGGATTTGAACTTAGACAAGTGGAACTCATCCAACATGAAAAAGGGTTGGAATTAAGTGTTCTCATCCAACATGAAAAAGGGATGGCACTGAGTGTTCTCATCCAACATGAAAAAGGGTTGGCACTGAGACAGGTGGAACTCATCCAACATGAAAAAGGGTTGGCACTGAGTGTTCTCATCCAACATGAAAAATGGTTGGCACTGAGACAGGGGGATCTCATCTAGCATGAAAAAGGGTTGGCACTGAGACAGGTGGATCTCATCCAACATGAAAAAGGGTTGGCACTAAGACTGAGGGTGCACATGATCAGGTACTAATGCATTGTAGGGTAGTGGATGTCCTGGGGACATGTTGTAGTTATTTGAGAACTACCCATGGGTCTTGGATGCATTGACTGTGAAGTCACAAGGGTGCAAATGATGGGGTACAGATGCATTGCGATGTAATGGATGTCATGGTGACATGTTGAAGCTATTTGAGAGCTACCACATGTAATATTTAGAGGTAATATTGACATAATGTAAAATGTCTCCCTCGCTGAGAGGTAGTGTGGATGTTTGGGCAACATCAAAAATACAATCTACTAGATTAATAATTTTAATAATATGATTATTAATTATTAAACAATATTATTAATTATAATAGTATTGATCTAATAATATATTTATAATATAAATTATAAATATATATAATGAAGTATAAAGTATTATAAAGTATATTTATATTATATGTATAATATAATATAAAGTGTAAATATATTTATTACCCAAGGGATACATCTCTTCATGGATGATCACCATGGTCACCATATTCTATTTATTTATATAGAACACTCATCATTGTAATAAGATATTCATTCACATACATATATCATCTCTTATGAAAATTCAACAAAAAATTCATCAAGTCCTTCTAAAATAAACACACACACCCAAGTCATCAGACCTTTTCCGAATAACCCATCTAGCCTATTTGAAACATCACATTAGGCTCTTATTCAAGATGAGCTTAATGCATAATCAAATTCCATCAAGGATTTCCAATGTTTTATCCCACTTTTAAAACCATAAGATAAAGGCCATGGGCCTTATTAGAAGGAAATACTTTGAATGTAAGCAAGATGGATTTGTCTTATTAAAAAAACTACTTTGTGTGTTATCCAAGCTACTCTATCCATTTGAATCTATAATTTGAAATAATAAAAATGGGGACAAAATGATGGTCTAAGTTAACACTTTAGTGTTGACAAAAGGCATACCAGGTGTTGGAGAATCATGATATTTGGTAGATCAGAGAGATAGTATTCCAAGAGAGAGTTGGTATCTAAAAATAATACTACAACACTACTTAATCACAGCTAAGCATACCTCAATATACATAGAAGTGTATGGAACCAAAATATTTCCATACATAACACATATTACATGTCTGAAATTGATCCTTAAGGCATCTTATATAGCACCGAGATGGAACTGTCTCCCATTAACTGAGGAATACAAATTCCACATAAATTGGAGAGGATGCACAACAATCTCCTTGATTTTTTTCTTGTTCTACACAAAAATTGATTGCTTTGGTCCAATTGTTTGACTAGTCAGCCGCTAAGTCAACTCTCCTAGTCGACTGTCTACTAATTCTCTCTAGAAGATCCAAAGATGTGATGAATTTTCTTATCTTAATGTTCCAACATCCTCCATAATTAGGAAAACTATCTTGAGATTCAGGGAGTGAAATTACTTCTATACACTCCCCATAATTCAACTTCTTGAAGCTTAAATATAGCCTAAAGTTTCACAAACATACCATATAATAGAGGGTTCATAAAAATATCAACAACCTTATCATATGTCTTGAAATAAAAAAGAATCACTATATTATCCTATACTAATCATCTCAAGTAATGAGAATGATGCTCCACATGCTTCATCTTATTGTGTGAAATAAGACTCTCAACAACTTGTATCACACACTAATTGTCACAATATACCATAGTCAATGTCACGACTAGAAAACCAAGTTTATCCATGAGGTGTCGAATACATGCAACCTTTGTGCTAGCATGCAATACACCATGACATTATACTTCTGAGATAAAAAAAGTGACCACCTTTTTCTTTGTACAAGACCAAAATATAGGTTCAGAACCAAGATGGAACACATAGCCAGATGTAGACTACATACCATCACCATATCTAGACCAATATGGAAGGTTCCTGATGTATTATAATAAGTAGAAATACAAATATTGCAACAAATGCCAGTGAAACAACAAAATATAGAGAATAACAAAATTAACAATGATACCTTTATTGATAGAAAGCCAAGTTCACTTGCCTCTTCAAGGGGGAAACCTCTAGGATAGCATATTTATATTACAATAATTATCAAGAGAATAATTTCTCATGTCTTCTACTCCTATTTATAATAATTCTATCTTATAAAGAACATTCTAGAGGAAGATCTTTCTAGAAGAAGCGTCTATTTAGTCTTCTTACATTAGAATTTTTCACATTATTAAATACGCCTTATTAAATAATATTGACCTTTATTACATGGAAAATATATTATTCTACCTATGTGAGGAGTTAGGGAGGTTAAGTCCCTAACCCCCCCCTGAAAAACAACCTTTCCCTCAAGGCTTGAGATGAGGAAATTGTTGTAGAATGGTATCCAACGCCCAGGTGGCATCTTCTAGAGGAGTATCCTCCCACTAGAATGACACTTCCTTCATGTTTCACTAATGGAGATGACACTCATGCTGGTCCAAGACTACTTGTGATTGCAACCAAATGGAACCTTCTTCATCCAACTCAAGGATATTGGTTTGATTCTAACACTTAGTTCCAATCACTTTCTTTAAGCATGAGACATGAAAAAAATGATGGAGATTAAAGTGACTGGGAACAACTAACTGGTAGGACATAGGCCCCACTTGCTTGAAAATTGTATAATAAAAATAAAATTTGGCGACAAGTTTATGACAATATTTATCTTTGAGTGAAGTCTTCTTATAAGATTGCAGACAAAGAAGCACCTGGTCCCCTTCAACAAATTGATGTTCTGAATGACCCTGATATGCTTGTTGCTTCATGCGATTCTAATCTAGGACCAAATTTTCTTTAAGGGTATAGAGAATGTCCACTCAGACTATAAGATGTTGTCAACCTTCTGAACCTTGGAGACACATGTCATGTATGAGAGAGATGACAATGGATTTTCCCCATAGATAGATTCAAAGGGATTCATGCGAGTGGAAGTATGGTAAGATGTGTTGTACAACCATTCATCTATGGTTAACCACTGAGTCCACTGATTTTTTTTGTTGGATACAAAAAATTACTAACACTTGTTTGCATCTTGAGTTTTTCCATAAGTTTAAGGACGATAGGTGGTGTTGAGATGCAATTGGGTTCCCTGGAGCCTGAACAATTATTTCCAAAAATTGTTGGTGAAATTTGGATAATGGTAAAAGACAATAGAATGAGGCATGATATGGAGTTTGAATATATTATCCATAAAAAAATTATCCACTGTGCATACGGTGAATGGGTGTTGAAGAGAAAAGAAATGAGCATATTTAGAAAGATGATGTATTACCACCATGATGACTGACTTATTTCCTGATTTAGGTAGGCCAACAATGAAATCCCTAGAAATATCTCTCCAAATAGCATGTGGAATTAGGAGCAGTTGGATTATTCCTGGAGCTTTGAATATTTCACCCTTATTGTGTTTACATGTATCACATTCATCCAAAAAGGTGCAGATGTCCTTTTTCATACCGTCCCAGAAAAAAGAATATTTGACCCATTTATAGGTTTCGGTAAACCCCAAATGCCTAGTTTTGGGTGAAGCATGAAACTTAGAGAGCACCATGTATTTAAGGTGTGAGTATTTTCTTAAATATATGATACCTTTATAGTGAATCTCTTCATTGTTCCAATAGTACCCTCGAGAATATTGAGGATCTTATTGCAATTGTTAGATCATGATAGAAAGTTTGGGGTATTGCAACCATTCCTAGTGAACAACCAAAAGAGAGTCTACTACAATGAAGGATAGGGAAGAGAGGGACCCTTCTTCTTCATATTTCCTTGAAAGAGCATGAATAAAAACATTTTATTTTCCCTTCTTGTAGATGATGTCGTAATCACATCCAGATAGCTTGGTCACCCATTTTTGTTGCTCCTGGAGGAAATGTTTTTCTTCGGAAAATACTTGAGGATACGATGCTTAGTTTTGATTTGGAATAATTTCCCCAATAGATAAGGACACCATAGATATACTGCATGCAGTGTAGCCAACATTTCCTTTTCATAGGTTGAAATGCCCAAATTTCTCTCTGATAATTGTTTACTAGTGAAATCCAAAGGGTGGTCATCTTGCATTACGACTGCTCCAATTCGTTTCCGTGATGCATTGTATTCCATGAAAAAAGTTTTGGTGAATTCTGATAGTTCTAGGACAGGAGTTTTTCACAAAAAATATTTCAAGGATTGGAAGGATTGATCATATTCTGAGTCCAACTGAAAGCATTCTTTTTAAGGAGAGCAATGAGAGGAGATGCAATTTTTCCATAATTCTAAAAAACAATTGTGGTAATATTTTAAGATTTTTAGGGTGAGGTCAATCCTTCATAGCTTCAATTTTCTTAGGATCCACATGCACACCATCCTTGCCTACAATATGACCCATGTATTCAACTTCAGAGGCACCATAAGCACATTTATATTTTTTGAGAAAATGATTGTACTTAGATAGTAGATGGAGAACTTGATCCACATGGGAGAGATGGGATTGCCAAGTTTTACTATATATGATATATCACCAAAGAAAACTAAGACAAAATCATGGAGGAAAGGATGGAAGACATGATTCATCAGACTTTGAAAATTGGAGGGGGCATTACATAGGCCAAATGGCATGACCAAGAACTTATAGTGACCCTCATGATTTATAAAGGAAGTCTTGGGGATGTCTTCCTATTTCATATGTATCTAGTGATATCCAGAACGAATATCAAGTTTGATAAAGTATTGAGCACCACTCAATTCATCCAAAATGTCATCAATGACAGTCATGGGAATTTTTTCTTTGATTGTGAGTTTGTTGAGTGAATGAAAACCAAGACACATGCACCAACTGCCTTATTTCTTGAGTACCATGAATAATGGAGAAGAATAGGGGTTGGTACTAGGATGGATAACACCTACTTCTAGCAATTATTGAAAAAATTTCTCAATTTCATTTTTTTTGGCAAAGAGATTTCGATAAGGGAAAACATTGGGAGGAAGACTGCTTGGTACTAGAAGAATGGAATGATAATGGATTTCGTAGGAAGAGGGAATTCCATGGGGAGTGTTAAAAATATCTTGGTGTCAAGAGAGTATAGATTGGAGGTCAGGGAGCAGAAAGGGTGTCTCAATGGAATGAATGGAATGAAGTTGGGAAATAATGCTAGAATGACCTTTTTTGAGTAGTTTTTCCATTCGGTGGGAAATGATGATCTCAGGTGAGCCTATGGTGATGCCTTGGAACTT
Source organism: Picea glauca (assembly GCA_000966675.3). Taxonomy (NCBI): domain Eukaryota; kingdom Viridiplantae; phylum Streptophyta; class Pinopsida; order Pinales; family Pinaceae; genus Picea; species Picea glauca. The sequence continues at coordinate 451,668 of JZKD02S2129294.1, forward strand.
ATATTTTTGTTCTTCATGTTGGAATTGCATGATTAGGTACTTAAAATCGAGGAGGATGGGGTCGAGACTGTATAACTATTCAACACCGAGCATAATGTCATAAGTTTCCATTTGAATAGAAAACATATGATCTTTTAGGTGGTGATGGCCAATTTGTAGGCATGCATTTTCACAACGCCCACCACATTTCATGGAACTTCCATTAGAAATCACGATTTGAAAATTTTTGACTACAAAACATAGAATTTTTTTTTTTTGGCAATGCGATAATGAATACAATTATGGGTGTTTCGACTATCAATTAGGACTATGAATTTCCTATTATCAATGTATCCAATCAACTTGAGGGTTTGGGGAGTAGATAAGTTAGTGAGGGCATGCAACGAAATTAGTGGTTCATCTTCTAGTGGATCAAAGGGAAGAGTGGGATCGTTTGCTTGGGGTAGCTCTTCCACATGGGAAACTTTGGTCTCCTCATCAACAACATCCTCATAAATGTCCATAATTTTTTTTTGTTCCTTACACTTGTTCCCCAGAAAATACTTGCCATCACAATTATAGAAAATACCCTTGAGTTGGAATTCATCCATTTCCAACCGAGTTGACTCTATACCTAGGTCTACTCAGGGAAGGAGGATCTAGTGAAGTGCGTGCAGATCTCCTGTCCTATGAGGAGTAGGGTTTTGTGGCTCTGTGCATGTAGAGGATTGAGAGAAGCTAATAAAGAAGACAAAGAGTTAGTGGATGTAGCCCTAGGGTGGGGGTGAACCATGTATATCTCGTGTCATGATTGCTATGTGGTTTGGTTGTTCTTTGTCTATGTGTTGTGAATGCTTTGTGCTTTATGGTTGATATCTTGTTTATATGATTAAATTCTTAGTGCGTTGTTAGATGATAGATGAATCTAATATGGTAGATTAGTGATAAATAATGTAAATGAATGCTAGATCTAATCTATGTTAGTATGGTTAGTGCTTGAATCTATTGGATTTGTATAAATACTACGTTGATCTATTGTTAGGTTTTAGCCATGCTGTAAACTAAGACTGAATATTGATGAACTATAATTGCTTAGTGCTCTGTTAAGGTGTTACAGTCACATATCTATGTCCCAGGTAAGGTTGTAGACACTGGAGACCTGCAACCACCCCTTCCTCTACCTCGGGTGAGACTTCATATGCTTCGCAGGTGTTGCCAAAAGGGCCGGTAGTTAGGGTTTTGTTGGTTCGTTGTTGTAGCGTTGAACCCCGGGTCTACCCCTATGTGAACAAATGGTTCCATTGTCGGGAATGTAATGGGTATGGGGATGTCGGCCCATGGGTTTACCCATGTTTAGGCCTAATTTTGTAATTTATAAATAGAAAGCTAGGCGATGTAGGAAGTAGTTCGATCTATGTGATTGAAGGGTTGTAAGTTGTGCTAAGTGATAAATGCAGTTGGTGATTGTAAGTGCTTTGCGCATGTTGTGTGAGACTTGCAAGGCTAAGTGAAAGTGACTGTAAAATATTGTAAAAGGCTCTGTACCTAGATCTACTCAGGGAAGGAGGATCTGGTGGAGTGCGCGCAAATCTCCTGTCCTATGCGAAGTAGGTTTTTGTGGCTCTATGCATGTAGAGGATTGAGAGAAGCTAATAAAGAAGACAAAGAGTTGGTGGATGTAGTCCCAGGGTTGGGGTGAACCACATATATCCTGTGTCGTGATTTCTATGTGCTTTGGTTGTTATTTGTCTATGTGTTGTGAATGATTTGTGCTTTATGGTTGCTATCTTGTTTATATGATTAAATGCTTAGTGCATTGTTAGATGATAGATGAATCTAATATGGTAGCTTAGTGATGAATAACGTAAATGAATGCTAGATATAATCTATGTTAGTATGCTTAGTGCTTGAATCTATTGGAT
>JZKD02S2129294.1:462883-477713 GCA_000966675.3 Picea glauca
TGATGATCATGATCGCCAGATTGAAGGCAAATCCAACCGTTGATCGAGATGGGTAGTTTCGGGTTTTCGAGCATCAAGATATTTGAAATCAAGGGGAGTGAAAACTGCTAAAATGAAAAATCCTGAGAATTCATATGGATAAGAACGAGGTCACGGCTCGTAGTCACATGGGGCAAGAGAGCGGAGTCATGCAAAAGGATGAAGCGCCTGAGTTGGTCATAGAGAAAGATCTGTGTGGCCTCGAGGTGCCAGAATTTACTCGAAGGAGTCGTCAGCTCGCCCAAAATGTTTAGGAGTGTCAAGTATTTTCCTGATCCTAATGAAAGTAGGTAATGAAAATAGAGGGGTGGTTGGAACCTAATTTCATTCCATAAATGGAAAGCATGGAAGAATTGGCCGTGGAGACAAACTGTCAACTGGAATTTCCCATGTGAACAGATTTTCCTGCAAATCCCATACTGATCTAATCTTTCATCTGACAGAAGAATGCAAGTGTATCTTGACAAAAAAAAATGTAGACACTAAGCCTTAAATGCAATGACTAGAGAACGCTCCTGGTGGGAGATAGTAGTTTTGAGTATAAATAGTTAGTTTTGATATTTTTTTATGGTCAATGGTTGAGCTAATCTCTTGTATTGTAAATTTTTAATGAAGCTTCTCGTTCTCTGGTTATATGTTTCCATTTGAGACTTCTTGTTTAATGACAGTCAACTTTCTTATCATCTCTTTTGCTTCTGATATTGAAGACTCGGGCATGGGTGATCTAGTCAAGTTGTTGTGACTATATTGTAATGTATGTTTGATTTCAATGTTGTTATGATGTTTTCAGTTTTCTAAAGTTTTGGGTTCAAGAAGATCCTGTATTCGAAGCTTTTCCTCCTTAGGTTGCTGGAAGACCCGATGTCCATAGAAGACCTCTACATTTCCTCACCATTTTTTCCCCCTACTCACCCTTTACTACAACTTACTGACTGAAGTTAAAGAAAGACCTCACTTGCTCATGCATTACCTGGTTGATATTTTTGAGTTAATGCGATATTTTCTTGAGTCTGTGCCCATTTTACCTCCTTTAATTTATTCATTGTGACATACAAATTGATGGGTACTGGGATTACCTCTGCTGTAATATAGAGGTGACTTCTAGTGCTAACAAAGTTGATCGGAAAGGTATAGTCCACGGATCGTTAAAGTAACTCGTTTGAAACGAAGACACTTGTAGAATTCCAGCCCTAGGTTGGTCGGGAATAGTTGATATAAGATTGACATCATGAGAAGGAAGTGGATAATCAAAAGTTCCCATCAACGATGGAAACAAACCAACACCTAAGTTGATAGTGTCGGGTTGTGGACTATCAATCATCGAGACCGTGGAAGCCCCCGATAAAGGGTCGGGACAGGAGAAGAAAAAATGGTCAATGGTCACTATCCAAACCTCATGTGGAAAACACAAGAACCTAAAAATTGTAGCAACCATTGCATGCATCTCATAATTCCAACTCCTTCCTAACAACAGGTTCTAGTCGAGAAGCACATCGACCACTTAAACTTCGACACACACGATTTTTCCTCCCAACTACATGGGGAAAGAGGGAATGATCCCATGTGGTTTGAACAACCAAAAGTCAAACTCCATAATAAAAGCAGGATACAGATACAAACAAGGCTGGCCAATGACCGTCCAACATGCCAATGAAATCACGCAAGTTGAGGTTCCCTCGTCAACCACTGTATGAAAAATGTTTTGAGTGAAATATTTTGTGGTATAAGCCACTACTATCTGAAATTCAACGTGGTAAGGAAGATGGGGTTTCAAGTCGGTTGGATAAAAAATGATCTCTCTTGGGTTACAACTCTCTACCGATCCCAAGGTGGATAACAAATCTTTTCTCTGCGAAGGAAAAATCTGGAGGACTTCCAAAGAAAACATCGTGCAAGGGGTCTATGCCAAAGCTTCCATAATGGAGTATTTCTGGGTGGCCCTTGCATTTGGATTATGAGAATCCTTCTTAAATGAACCTTTTGGGATGTGAGTCATCGTTTCTACCATGGCCTTCTCGATCTAGAGAGGATTTGGTGGGTTTATGGATTCTTTTCCCTTATTGGCACATTATGGCAATCTGTAATCATGATCCATGGTCTCTATATTAGCCTCGACACTCATCATGTAAATATTTATGGCTGGGTTGTTATTGGTAGTCACGGGGGGTCCCTGAATGCACCCTTCCGCACTTGAGGATGTTGAATCTTTAGCCATGTTTTTCCAATGTGGAAATGGGTTCGTCAGGACAATAGGTTGTTGTTGTGCCAATAGATTATGAGATTTTGCAAGTTGAGGGAACAGATGAGTCGGGGGGTCTTTCGTGCAAAGATTACATAGATACTTCGACTTCCTCTTCTCTTTTTTTCCCTGCCATCACTATTGGTAGCATTTTTATCCCATTTACCCTTGTTATTCCATTGTTTCTTCTTTCCCTCAGGCTACTAGTTTTCCTTCGGGTTCATTGACTGCACACTATGTAAGTCCAACATTTGGGTAGGTGGAACAACCAAACTCAAGGTCTGGATGGCCACAGTCTGTTGTATCAACAATTGTTGAAATTTATTTGACAATAGATCAATGGAATTTCCTTGTGCTGAGCCCACAATACCATCGACATGGGATCCATAATTTTGCTTGGCCTTATCAAGAATAGACTGCGATGCATTTGGAAAAATATCATAAAGCATGTACGACTGAGAGTAGATCAGTTCAAGCTGTTGCGCTCTCATTATCGCCTCCTCTTCTGAAAACACCTTGGAAGTTGTTACGTCTTTGGATATGCAGGAAACCAAAGACTTCAGGAAATATTCAAGAAAGAAAGAAGGAAGGACCTGGACCTTAATTAATTTATTTCGACGCCTCCATTCTCGGATATGATCAAGGATATGGTCGGGCTTGGTTTGCTCAAAGTTGGCCAGAAATTCAGTGTCAGAATTGTATCTCATAGATAACTGGAAATGGTTCAAGAATACCATTTCCAAGTCATTGAAGTAAGGGTACCTCGAGCGGTCGAGCTCAATATACCATTTCATAGAACCCCTTATAAGAGTGCATTAAAAAAGGTGCAACTAGATGGATTCGTCCCTCAGTGAGTTTGATGAGCACCATAAATGGAAATTTGTCACATGATCACCTAGATCCTCGCCAGGCTTGCCTTCAACTTTCAGAATATATAAGGGAAACTTAGTCGGCATGGGGGGACAAAACAGATCGTCACAAATTGGGTCGTTTAGTAATCTCGACACGTCTGAAAGATGCATCGTTGCCATAAACGGTAGTTTAGGTTGTGTACTATTTACATGAAAAGAGGGTCCTAGAGTTTGACTTGCACCAGGTTGCCAGGAAAAGTTGGACTGTTGGGCAAGGTTCTAGTAGAAACTGTGGACTTGACCAACATACAAAAATTGCATCTCTTGGGGTATCATCGGCTAACTCTCATAATTGGATGACATAGCTTGTGCGGGGATTTCTCCCTGCATTATGTTCCAAGGATTTTGGAAGGCGATGCCCCCAACCGATCCAACAGTCATAGGTATGGAGCCTTGCCAAGGGTTCCATTGTGCCTAGAAGGGGTTTCCCTTGACTGACATCCCTTGCATGGGAACTGATCCCTTCTAAGGTTTCCAAAGAACCTGTGTGGAGAAAACTCTAGTGGTCACTCCTTGTGAAGAAATAGTACCCTGCACCGGGTTCTGTTGCCCAAAACCAAGGTTTTCCCAGACGAGACAACAACCAAACATTTTTTTTTTCCCAAATTCATCGAACAACGAGAACGACATAGATCCCACTAGAGTTATATAAGACAAAGGTCCTAAACTTCCTCCACCAAACAAGCTATAATTAATGTTCGGCCTAATTGGTTGCTAAAAATCACCACCGAGCGAAGGGGATGAAGGAGGGATATGACCCCCACCATAAGGGATAGCATCAAAGGGGATTGAAGCGCCCCTGATTGACCCTTGCATGGATCATTTGAGCTCCCTGCTCCCAGACCCCTGTTCTATAAGGTAGAGTGGGTAAGAACTGAGTTTGAATTAAAGTCGGCATCCCATATGAGAAGGGAGGTCCCATCGCACTCTGAGTAAATGGAGCGGTAGTCGACGTTTATAATGGGATCATACCACTTCCCGAAGTTGAGGGAGTCAAAATCATTGTGGTTCAGACAGGCGAAGGTGGGAGAGGAGGTAGGATTCCCCCTGCGGTAGTATTTGTAACGAGAGTATAAGGACTCCCGGATGAAGTAGCAACATTCACTTCCATTGTCTCTTGTAAGAATAGCTGACGCTCTGAAGGTGTCACCTCAGGAGGGACAACTTGAATTAAGATCAACGCCAACAAGTTAGTAATTCGAGGGTTGGTTGTCCTGAGAGCCTCTGCCTCAAGGTAAAAAATGGTAAGATCCTCCAGATTTGAAAAGTATCCTCATGGAACAGGCTCTGGCATAGTTTCCTATGGTCTAGTCGCTTCAAACAACCCTTGTTGGTCAATTCTTCATTGTAACGATCGAGGAGGTGGCTCCAATGTAACTGGTGATAGGCCCTAAAGCCTTCAAGACCGATGGAGTTGTTGATATTCCACTTTGTGAAATGATCAAATGAAACAGTAAGGCTTACCTAGCATTTAAACACCAAGTACACACTAAAAATTTTCCTAAAGATAAATCAAGTAGTCGACTATCTAGTAGGAAGGAAAGTTACGCCAATCGACACTAGAGAAAATAAATGGTGTAAGTGAAACTCAAACACAAAAGCACCTTTCGAGTATACTCTGTGAAGCGTGATCCGATGTCTGCCCTAGGTACCGTGGTATACCCCCACAGTCACCCGTGTAAGTCCCTAGAATATGGGAAAGTAAGTTTCCATATCGCAGTCAATCACTAGGTGGTTACAATCGACCGTCTGAGAGATCGTAATGAGAAGGATAACAAGTCCGAAGCATATCAAGGGTATCGAAATAAAATGGTCTGGAAGACAATAGAGGATCGTGAATGTATTCTAGGTCCATGAAGCTTCGTAGGAAAATGTAGTCGGTATTACTCCCTAGAGAGACCCTCAATATGCATTCCCCACTATGTTTAGTCCAGCTTTGGAGGGGTTATATCCATTGCCTTTCCTCACGCGACCTCTTATTTATCCCATGTGTTAGAGGGGGGTCCCGGATAAATTTTACAACACTAGACTTAAGCACTCCCTAACTCAGACTCCAATGTTTGATTTAATGAACTTGAAGAGTTTCCTCTCCAACCTAATTCAAAGCCCTAAAACCCTAAACTAGTTTGTGGACCCTACAAACAGAAAAGTCTAGTGTATTTTAGATTAAGTGTTCTTTTTAAAGGATTGATTTACTCATAAGGTATGGTGGTGAAACTAATGGTGTTATAAAGAGATGAAAAAGAGGAGAAAATTAAATCACTTGAAAGAAAAATTACTTCAAATTCAAAATCAAACGTTTGTAACTAACTCTTTGTAAACACAACTTTTCTTAACTAACTTCTCAATATCTTTTAAAAAAAACCTAAAACTTGCTTTCGCTTGACTACAAGCCACTTATGTTTCAAGAAATAAAAAATAACTTGAAAAAGAAACTCATTTTCTTTTTTGAAAATAACCAACTCTAACTACTTTACCAAATTGAAATGAAAATCTTTTTTTTTAAATGCTTTAAAGAGAAAAACTGAAGTAAATCTTTTTCTTTTTTCAAAGAAAGTAAAAAGAATAAAAATAAAACTAAAACAAGACTGGAGAATACCTTTATCCCACTGTGGATTGCAGTGATTCAATCAAGAAAACAAGAAGGTAGATCTTCAACTCAACAGCTTGCTTAAAACCTTTTTAAGGGTTAACACAAGAAGACCAAGAAAAAAAGTAAACTAGACTCTATACCTAGGGTATGGTTGTAAACAGAGACTTTGGACTAATCCAAGAAAGCACTAAGAAGTGTGAACTTCAATTGGGAAAGAGGAAAATTCCCTCTTTTTCAAAACCTTTCCTGAAACAAAGACATGGGACATTACATCAACATCCTGCGTATGTACACGGTTTGTTTACTGAGCAGAGTGCATATGTACATGGGCTGACCCAAGACAGGGTATGTACACCTCTGTATCTTTCCAAAAAATGAAAATACCATGAAGTCTTACAGGGAAGGGACAACTAGTATGCACCCTGAAGGTGACCAAAATCCCTTGACAGACTCAGAAAACTTGAAAGAAACTTGAAAGGAAAACAAACCAATCAAACAACCCAAAAACCCCTAAAAAACCCTAGAGGATTCCCCACTATGGTCGTTAGTTCTTCTAGTGGGAAAAACCCCCTTTAACTACACCATGGTTTAATATGTAGATAGAGAGAATAACCATCTAAATGTCAATCACTTTTACTCTACCCCAAACATACCAAAAATAATTTAAAGAAAGAAAATAAGAGAAGAGATCGGGTAACTATGCCTTTGATCCCACATCTAGTGATGATCTCCTCAAGCTTGGAATTTCCATTGACTTGATGTCTCCTCCCAAGGTTGAAATGCATCCAAAGATAGGCAAACAAGAACTACAAGCATGCTATTCTATCCATAAGTTAGGGTTAGATATTAAATCGTAAGTATAAATCAATAAAAATACTAAATATACCATCATTTGGGTCAGGAAAATGTAATTCTTTTATTCATCATACAAATATTATACCTTATAATCTGATTCGACCACCGTTCCATGAACCTAGTTCGAGATACTCTTTACCATGATCCAAGTGCACCTTGAATGGACTTCTTATCTGAACTTTCTGATCACCTCTATGTAAGGGAATGGTTTAAATGGAGGAAAAAGGGGATGATGAGGGAATGCTGAGGCAACATTTAAGAAAATGAAGCCATATATTGGGCAAGGAGAGGAAGTGAAATTGGGTAGAGTTTCACTGTTATTATGCTTGGATGTGAAATGAGACCCCAATACCTCCATTTATATGACAAAAGTATGGTTATTCGGTTGGGTGATGGGATATAGCATATGGATTAGTTGGGAAACTTCCAACAACCCATGAATTTCAATGAATTCCTTGCAACTTTTTAATTTTTGCAACTTTTGCAAGTATATGCAGGATGTAATGGTTCAATAGGCATATGTATGTGAGTTGTAGTGGTGCAATAAGCATATGTATGTGGGATGTAATTGTAACTATTTTGAACCTGCATAGAATAGATATAGATAAACAATAATACACACATTTGCAGAGAGAATTGGAGAAAGAAGAAGAAGGAGAGAAAGAATGAAAGAATTTTCATCAACCGTTATGAATAATGAATAATTTACACATGATATACTCTGTATAACTCAATGAGTGCGCACTGGAGGAGAACCAATGCGCCATAGTGCTGTTCTAGAGTGATATGGACACACACCAGTAGTTACGGGAGTGAACTGCCACCTAGTCTAGTCTCTCAGGCAGTTATGAGAGTGAACTGCCACCTAGTTGAGTTAACTAGTCAACTAGTCTTCCGTTAACTGACTAAAAAGAGAGTAGTGAGGAGTTAACTCAGGGAATAAAGGCTAATGTGATAGTTTGGTGATGATCCCAAGGAAAATTCGAATTAGCATGGTGATGATCCCAATGTTGCATGGTGATAAAACCAATGCTACATATAAACTCAACTCAACTAGTCAAACTGAAGTGTCAACTGAAATAGAATATTATCCAGGTGAAATATTTCCCCTAAAATATAGGAGACCAGATAATGAATAATTTTGACTAGTAAACAAGGAAAAACCTTAGAAAAAATAAATCCTAGGTGTGTGTGAAGTAACTCCAACACCCCCCCTGAACATCACTATGGTGAAAATAAAGAATGGGTCCCAGTAATGAGGCCATGTTAGGTACCCAAATAAAAAATATACACTGAAAATAAAGTGAGGAAAGAGAAAAAATCATGGGAAAAAACCCCCCTCAAGGTACAATGTATGTAAAAATAAGAACTATAGTTGCTAGGCAAATGTGTCCTTCACTCCAAGATGACTTCACAGAGAATGGAACTTTTGCTCAGTGAAGGTCTTGGTGAAGATGTTTGTTGTTTGTTCTGCTGAAGGAAAAAACTGTAAGTCGATGATCCCCCTGTGTACTAAGTCCCAGATGTAGTGCATGTGAATCTCGATGTGCTTCTTCCACTACCTCTACACTGGATCTCTGCAGAAATTCAGAGTGCTCTGGTTGTCATAGTAGATGACGATCGGTCGGTGAAACTGAATGCAAAACTCAATGAGAAAATGTTGTAACCACATAGCTTGAATGGTTATGTTAACTACCCCTTTGTACTTTGCCTCAACTAAAGATAGCAAAATGGAATCTTGCTTCTTTCCTGACCAACAGATAGGTTTAGAACTAAGACTGAGTGAGTAACCAGATGTGGACTTGCGATCAGTGCTATCTCCAACCTAGTCAAAATCAATAAACCTGATGAGATATAATGTAGAATTTTCTTCATAATGAATCCCAAAGGTGATGGTTCCCTGTACGTATCGAAGGATACACTTTGTAAATTTCCAATGTAGCTCATGTGGCTCCTGCATGAACCTGGAAACTGTGCCAACTGCATATGAGAGGTCTGGTCTGGAGTATGTGAGATACAAAAAGATCCCCACTAGCTATCTGTACATTGTGTTGTCAACCAGTGGAGTCTCCCCACCATCCTTAAGTTTGACTCCTCATAGGAAAGGAGTTGGAGAAAAATTGCAGTCTATCATGTGAAATCTCTCAAGGAGATCTCGTGTATACTTGGCCTGAGATAGTTTGATGCCTGATACATCTTGACTGATCTTGATTCTAAGGAAGAAGTGTAGTGGACCCATGTCCGTCATTAAAAACCTGTCATGTAGAATCCTCTTGACTACAACAATCACTGAAGTCGATCACCCGGTGATCAACAAATCATCGACATACAAAACTAAAAGTAGAAGTGAATCAGTCGTCCTGAGCATGTAGACATTCATGTCTAATTTACAATGTACAAAGTTCTATGACAACAGGTAGAAATCCATCTTGGCATACCATGCCCTTGGAGCCTGCTTGAGGCCATAAAGTAACTTCTTTAGTCGACATACCAAAGATGAGTCCTACATAAATCATTGGGGCTGCTCCATGTAGATATCCTCAGAGAGATCATCGTGAAGAAATGCATTATTCATGTACATCTGATGGAATTCCCATCCCTTGGATGTCGTAATGGCAAGTGCTAATTGTATGGAATCCATCTTCACTACTGGAGAGAAGGTCTCATCATAGTCAATACCATGAACTTGCTGAAATCCTTTGGCGACAAGCTTGGCTTTGTATCTACTTATCTTTCCATCCGATGTGTTCTTGGTCCTATAGATCCATCTAAATCTGACAAGTTTACTCCCAGAAGGAAGGGGAATCAGATCCCAATTCTGGTTCTCAAGGAGGGAGTTGTACTCCTCCTGCATGGAAAATTCCCAAAAGGGATTTACAATAGCCTCACCATAAGACTTTGGATCTGAAAAATGAACCAAGAAAATATGCCTAGAGGTCAATGGTTTAGTGGCAATGAGTGCAACATGAGGTTGCTCGAAATCAGATCGAGTCATCCTAGTATTTGTTAGATCACAAATGAGATCCCTTACATCCTAAAGAGTAGTCTGTGCCCACTTGGCCCTCTGCTCTGGTTCTGCAAGTGCATCTGGATTCTCTGACTCTGAATCTGACTTTATTGAATTTGAATCCGAATCATCTGATTCCTCTAAATTAGAACTCTTTTCTAAAGAAGAGTCGGTATGTGCATGCTCATCATCTCGGACGGGTGGAAGAGTGGTGTCTGCATACGACTGATGAGGTACATGTGAGACACTTTCCTCAAATTGGACACTTACCTCAATGATGATCCAATCCAAGGAAAGATCAATAAGTCAATATCCCTTCACACCATCGGGGTATCCAACAAAAATGCACTCAACACTTTGTGGATCAAGTGCCTTCCTCTTTTCAGAGGGAATCTGATCCCATGCACTTGAACCGAAAATGTGAAAGTGGGTCACTTCCAGTTTGAGGCCCCTCCAAGACTCATAGGGGGTCTTATCCTTGACAGATCTATGGGGAGATCTGATTTGGATGTATGTTTCACAATTAAGTGCTTTAGTCCATAATATCTTTGGTAGCTATTTTTCATGCAGCATGAAAGATGCCATCTCCTATAGAGATCATTTTTTCCGCTCAACAACTCTGTTTTGTTGTGGAGTATAAGGAACTGTGTGTTGCAACTAAATCCCTACCTCATGGAAAATATTATTGATCTCATGATTCACATACTCTCCCCCATTATCATTTCAAAGGAATTTTATATTCTTTCCAGACTATGTCCCAACCAAGGCTTTGAAATATTTGAGGTGTTGAAAGACCTCAGATTTTTTCCTGAGAAAGTAGATCCATGTAAAACGTTATAAAACGTCAACAAAAATGAGAACAAACCTCACTTTACTGATCAATAAATGGGTAAAAGGACCCATGAGGTCTATGGATCAGATCTAAAGGTCCTGAGGCTCTTTGAGACTTTCCCTTGTCGAATTTCTCTTGAGGGTGTTTCCCAAGAACACATCCCTCACACACTCCCTTGGAGAAATAGATGTATGGTACACCATCAACCAATATTTGTTTTCTAAGTTGTTTCATGTATCTAAAATTCAAATGTCCAAACATTTCGTTCCATATCCCACTACTTTCATTGGCATGAGTAAGCAGTAAAGCAGAATCAGGTTCAATGAATTCAGAAAATGTATTCAATCTAGACTAATGATTTTCCTCACCGGTAGAAACCCTGGAGTTGGTTTTCATGCCATATATGTCAACGAAATTTGGTGTGAATATTCCTTTCTTTTCGGTGCCATAATTCATCATCTGATACATGGAGAGAAGGTTGAAAAAGAGCTTTAGAACATGCAACACATTCTCGAAGCTTCTGTTGGTGAGTTCAATCCTTCCTTTGTCGGTGACTTCAACAAAAGATTTGTCCCCCATCAGAATAGGAGGACCTTTGCATGCATCCAAAGAAGAATATACTACTTTTGAGGAAGCCATGTGATGTGATGCTCCTGAATAAATGATCCAAGAATCAAGAGAGGAGTTGATTGCAATTAAGGCATGGCTAGAATTTCTTTTCTTCAAATTAAGATCTTATGGCTTCTTCTTCTTGGCACCCTCAGGGATGTGATCTCCAAGGTTGTTTTTCTAAATTATTTGAGACATCAGATCTGTTTTTTTTTGCATGCATGCAGATTTCGAATGGAATCCTTTGTGATAGTACATGCATTTCTCTCCTTTTCTTCCCTTTTCTCCTTTGGATCCGGAGGCATCGGTGAAGGGTTTTGTGTACCCTTCCTTCTTAGAATGTGAATGAGATTTACATTTAAATTTATCTTTAGATTACTCATATTTGTGTCTTCCATCATGCACAGTGAGTGCATGTTCCCTTGGGCCTTTGAATGTGGCCATGTTTATGAGCTTGGTTTTCTCTTGTGTCAAGGATTCAATAAAGTCCCTAAGAGAAGGCATATTCTAGGTGGCTCCAGAGGTGAATCTAATAGTATGGAATGTAGATACAAATATAGAGAATTCAAGACCAATATTGGAGAGAATGGTGAGAATTATTTGTTTCTCCTCCTTCGATTTATCAACCCCACAATTTTTAGTTGTGATAGTAAATCCTTGAATTTTGCAAACAAATATTGGATATTATCGAAGATTTTTGGATCCAATGTGAGAAGCTCCACCGCCATCATGTGTCCCCTCATCTCATTCTATTTTCCAAAGAGCCCTTCCAAGGTGGTATAGGATTCATTGGGAGTCTTACAGGAATATATGTGAAAAAGGAGATCGAGAGAAATAAGACTACAAATTGTTCCAAGTGCCTCATCCATGTGATTTAAGTACTTGGATTTTTCTATGTCTAATGTTGGTTTTGTATTGGTATTCAAGGTTCACTTGTACAACCCTCTGGTTTGGAGATGTATGACTATTTTATCCTTCCATGCAAAATAGTTGTAAGGTGTAAGAATGAATTCTTTTTGGAATTCCATCTTTTTGCTGTCTTCAATCTTTTGTACCTGCAAAACATTTTGGTGTATATTTTTCTTAGCAGTCCGTTGGCTTTGATACCATGTAAATGTGTTGAACATGCACATAATATATCTATCTAAACAATAATAAACACATTTGCAGAGAGAATTGGGGAAAGAAGAAGAAAGAGAGAAATAATGAAAAAGTTGTCATTAACCATTATGAATAATAAATAATTTACACATGATCTACTTTGTATAACTCAATGTGTTGGACACACCTACCACACTTAGAGGGGGGGTGAATGAGTGTGGGTTTCTTTTTCCCAAAACTTCCCTCTTTACATAAAACTCCCTAGTTAACATTCAACATTTATTCATTACCCATTGTTGTCATTTATAACCAGTTAGATGTGAACATATATCAGTAACATATATCAACAACAGATATCATCAATAAGTCATCAACACAAGGAACACAAAGAACACAAGATGTATGTACAATTTCTTTTTATTATGGACAACAATCCGGGGGTTTATCGGCAACAACTGAATAGAGTACAACTCTACAAGAGCACCAACTCTATAATGCAAGACTCAACTTACACCCTCAACACCAACTAAGATGAGGCAACAATCCTAAACAGATATCAATCTATCAATAGTTGCATGACCTTTCAGTAGTGCAACTAGCGTGTGCACACGCTCTGGCTCACTACAACCCATGTATGCACGCAGCCACTGTATACAACAACCTTTGTATACCTTCTGAGATGTTAGGGTTTATCCTTCAAGATCAACTTAGATCATCTACAAACAATATATCATTCTCTTTTGTCTCTAACTGTCCAATCTGACCACCATCCAGTCACAACACATCCAAGCTCTCCAATAGCTTTCTCATGCTCCACAACAAATCAATATGAATGTTATCTCAATCATGTATAAACAACTAGTATACCATAGCAATCATGACACCATTGAATCACAAGAGTACTGATCACTCCATCAACCAAATCAAACAAACTAAACCATATCATAGAATCCATACCAAGAATTACCTAAGAATTCACAACACATCAAACAATAGTATCCATCAAGACAATAATGTAACCATACCAGTGTCTCAGTGATAGATATGAGCCGATAGAATGCAGATCTGGAACCTACCTTATTATCCAAGAGCTTGGCACTAGATCAAACACAAATCTACATGATTTTATCCACTATATGCTCCCTGTACACAGTCTGCCCACATACATACTCACCCTATACATAGCCAACCCACGTATACCTTCAATGTACACACACCCTATACATAGACAACCCATGTGTGCATCAGAAAATAGGGTTTTCTGTCAATCCTAATTTTTTCGTCAAGATCTTCGACATTGCAGAAAATTTGATGCGTCCATGAGATCCTCTTCTCTCACTCTTCCTTAGAATAGATATTCAATCATGCTCAAGAGATCCACACCAATAATATGCTCTCACAAGAAGCTCTCCATCAATACTCCAAACAATATTCCCAAGAAGCTCTCCATTGATCCACAAAAAGGATGATCTACAAGAGACCATAGCTATCTTATTTATAATTTCATCCTCTAGGTCACTTAACCCATTTTTAGGTCACTTAACCCATTTTCCTTATTTTAGGGTTAACCACTTTCCATAAATAGAAATTTCTCCAATATTTTATCATTTAAATATTCCTTCTTGATTTTGTCACTTCTTTATCATTTAAATAATGATTTCTTCTTTTAGGTCACTTTGACTTCTTTGACCTTGGGGGCTTCAAGTCTTCATATGGGGGTCCTCCAACTTCATAGGGACATAACTCTCAAACCATGAGGAGTTATGTGACATTCCACATACCATCGGAAATGGCATGATAAGCACTATCCATCTAGGATAGTTTCACCAACAACTTCATTGATCTTCATCTCATTATTTCACATACAAGCATGGGTCCTCCAACCATTCTTCTAGGATAAATCAATCCACAAAGCGTCTTTCGGTGAGGGATTTCACCATAAGGGAACCACTTTGGAGTTCATCCATTTGTGCACCTTATCAATCATGATAAGACAATAATGAGTCATAATTTCATTAAACAAACTATGCATCATCATGTATCAATGACAACTCATTGATCCATCTTCATCTATGCATCATATCAATGATCCATATTTATCATTTGGTTTCCACTTTGACATCTATCACTCTCATCAAGGACAATACATATGCATTGTTCATAAATCATCAATCAATCAATTACTTGACATCAATCAATGACCAATCAATCAAACCATTTGCATCAATGACACATGATCCAACAATCTCCCAAATAATCAAACCATTGGCATCAATGACAACATGATCCAACAATATCCCCCTTTGGCATTGATGGAAATACCAACATTGATGTCAACACCAATTACCAATTATTGATTTCAACATGTAGATAATACATTCTCTACATTAATAGTCAATGTGACTATCTCTCCACATCATTCTCTCCCCATCAATAGACATCAATCACATCAATGTGATTATCTCTCCCCCTTTGACATCAATGGAAAAGGGAAATTCTCCTCTTGGGGATTCTCCCCCTATTTGTAACACCCTGTTTCCCCCAGTCTGTAAAAATAACTATACTGGCCAAGTATTGTAGCAAACTCAGAAATGTGATGTGAATGGACCTTGTGAAAAAGGTCGATGAATGTAAATAATATATA
>JZKD02S2129295.1:0-23029 GCA_000966675.3 Picea glauca
AGGGCCGACCTTTATAAGTCACTTTATAATAATAATAATAATTATTATTATTAATATTAACCATATTAATTATATTTTACATTTATTATTAATCACATTAAGGTGGGGCCGACCTGTACCCTTTACATAAAAATTAGGGTTACAAGCAGGTCTGACTCTTGAACAACATATAACAAAGGATCTGATACACCCACTAGTGCTCATCCACTAGGGGCACATCCATAGGGATGTCATAGCTCTGGCTCACTACATTACACAGGAGAACTAGATCTACACATGTTCACCTGTGCTCATCCACAGGCACGTCCACTCTATAGATATTCTTTCCCACTGCCTCACATAGGAGAATCACCTGGAGTTTTCTCGTCAACTTTGCTGCTCAGAGGAGGCTAACACATCATCTTCATTTATGTTCATATGGTGATGCGCCCAACACTTTGGGATTTCACACGTTCACCTTTTTCTCAGCCACATGCACATAAAACTCATCAGATCACCTTTCCCACTGGATAATCATCTGGTGTTCTTCTCACTCTCTGAATGGAGGAGGTTATCTCTATGTTCTTAGATCTATCTCAGGCAGGAACCAAGTACCCTTATTAGGGGATTTCTCTCAGGTTTGTAAGCTAAGAGAAAGACTTCACATAGCTGCAATGATCCACACCTCACAGGTTTGTAATCTGGAGAATGTCTCACATAGTTGCATTCATCAACACTCCCTCTCAGCTAGGGAGGCATTCTTTATCATGTCAAGTCTCATACAGATGTATTTTGAATTTTGTCTTGGCTAGAGTTATAGACACTCCCTCTCAATTAGGGATCTATTCTTCACGAAGTTTATTTGGTGAAGATATCTACAATATTCTCATGTGTAGGAAGGTACTGCATGTGTACGATTTTCCTCTACATCATATATATGAAATAAGGATATTTCATCTCATTGTATTTCGATCCATCGGGAAACACTAGGTTCTCAAGGAGCTTTACTCACGACTCTTGGTTATCATCATAGTATCCATCTCATGGTCAAGTAAATCTGTCAGAAGCTTGTGAAGCCACATTGCTTCGCACACTCGATGCTTATATAGTCTGCCTTTGTAAGGCCACAGAGTTTTGTTTCCTACTAAACCAGGAAACCATGGAAAAATTCACGGTAGAACATCAAATAGATGTGTTCTTTCGGTCCACTGTACTTTATGCTAAATTTGAATCGACATATCCTGCAAAATCAGTTTCACACTGGAGGTATATCTCAGGCCATATCCAACTGTGCCTTGTATATATCTCAATACATATTTTGTTGTTGTCTAGTGAGTCTATCTAGGTTGACTCATGAAATGACTAGGCACATTCACTGCATGGCATGAATCAAGTCTGATGTTAACCAGATACATTAGTGATTCAATCAGTTGTGGATTAGTCTCGTCTGAATCATCATCAATTTTCTTCTTTAAATTCATCACGATGGATTTTGCATTCTATCATACTGAACTTCTTTAATATTTTCACTGTATATTTTCCTGGACTCAGGAAAATCTTATCGGTTCTCTGTCATACTTCTTGTCCCAAGAATTAGTGCATCATACTCAGATTCTTCATCTCAAATTCAGAAGTCAAGGATTACTTGTATCCAACAACAACGCTTTCTGAATAAGTCATTAGGATCAGGTTCTTGTCACCAACATTGTATAGGTTTGGATCAACAATACTCTTGCTGAAATCCAAACTCATCAAGAATCTATCGGATATAGTTTCCAACTTTTGGATAGTAGTATGGATGGAAATGTATCATTTTACTGGGTCAAGTGTCTTATCATAGAAAATTCCCTCTTGTTTATGAGAAACCACTGGCTATAGATCTCATTTTGTATTTATCGGTACTTCTATCAGCTGCATGCTTGATATTATATATCCACTTGGAAGTTACGACAGACTTCCTTTTCTGGTCCCTGAATAATATATTATGCATCATTCTTTAATATATATTGGTATTCTTATGTTATGGCATCTTTCCATACTAGTTCTCTTGTTTCTTCTATAAGACAAGGAGTCTCAGCATCAATGAAGTGGATCATGACTGAAGGATAGCTCGAAAATATCTTTTTCTTTCTCGGAATGTAACTTGAGAGGCTTCTATGTTTCTTTGCCTCTTACAGAGTGAGTCTAGGCATTTTATGCCCTACTGCAATATCTCTGAACATATCAATTGGAGAATTTGGATGACCTGAAGTAATGTCTGTCTCCCTCTGAATTTTTTCAGGAGGAGAATGTATTGTCTCACTGTCAATATTCATTTGAGATTCTCCGGGTCTTTGAAAAAATGTCTCTTCTTCAAGGACAATGTCTCTGCTTGTCTCAATCTATCTTTGATTAGGGATGTATTTGAAGATTCACTGTATCCTTTCTTTCTAAAGGATCTATCTTGGACTTCTTCTCTTTGGGTGCATGGCAATACATTGGGCACCCAAATAACTTGAAGTGTTCAATATCAGAATTCATTCCGGTAAAGACTTCTTCGGGAGTTATGTTTTTCAAATTCTGGTGAAGATTCTTGTTCTGCACATATACTATGTCATGCATGCTTCTTCCCATGGAATTCTAGAAATATTCTGATTATGCTTTGTAGCATTGGTTGTCTCAATGATGGTTTTATTCTTCTTCTTTCTCAAATGGTTTTGGCTCCTTCTGAGTCAAGTGACTCCCTCTGAAGGATAAGAATATTATTTTCTTGTTAACCTATATAGAATAAGAAAACAAAAAGAACCAACACAAGAACATCTCCTAAAGGAGAATAACAAGTACATCTCTAGAATCAAAACAATTTAAGGAATATTGTCACAACTACAACATCTATTTGTAATGTAGCAAACCTTTAGAAATATAGGTTAGAAGAATGAAAATTACAACAATCTAACTCGGAATCTTTACTTTGAGTGTTTTGTTTCTCTGAATGCACTGAGATCCCTCTGGATCCATGACTTCAGCAAAGGTTCCTTCCTCTTGCAATTTCACTCATGACAATGATAAAAATAATATATACAAGTGCATACCTGAGGATGTTGATATGATTTCTCCAATGGCACTTGGATGATTTCTATCCTTTGATATATTTATGAAGAATATAGTCACGGTGTCACCTTTTGTCACCTTTTGTCACCTTTGTTATTTTGAAGCTGGCCCTTCAAGGTAAGGGCTTGAGTAGGTGATTGGTTTCCTTATCCAGACATCATCTTCCTTCCATTCATTGATAGTTGTCTCTGGTAAACCCTTTTGTATTACCCACAATAATTCTTACTCTAAAGTCTTGTCTTTCAATAACTTTGAAGTTGCTTGATCCATCAAGCTTATCTTCCTTCATAGTTTTTGTTCATCATAATTTTAGATTCTTCACAACCTTTTTTCAACTAGGCTAGAAAACCTAACGGCTAGGCTAGGCTAGCACTTTTAGGTTTTATTGGACTTATGACTTCCAACAATAAGCCTTTGAGAGATAGGAGAACATTGGTGACCTGAAGAGCTCCTTCAATGAGTTTGTAGAAACCCTAATTCTGAAATTTCTGCAGAAATTAGCGAAACCCTAGGGCCAAATTTTAAAATGCTTGGAATTTTATTTTGAGAGTCTTTGGAGGTACGTTGGAGAAGGCCGTACTCTCCTAATCCAAAGAATGCCTCAACGTTCAAGTTTTAGGGGCTAAAACACCCAAAATAAGAGGTTCGTATGAAATTTCTCGGAGCTCTGGGAGGGCCGTACGGAACTGAACACAAGGGGGATGACTAGTGAAAGCTTGTAGCTTTTGCAATGGGTTCTTTCAAGACCTATGCTTTGATACCATGTTGATTTTTTCATAAGCTAGGTTAAGCATGTATTTCATTTCAATTTTCATTTGTCTTAACCATAAACAAGAATGTTGCAACAACCAAGATCACAAGAAGAAACACCATGCACAAGAACACAAGAAGTATCAAGGGAAACCCTTCTCAACAAGGGAAGAAAACCCAGCCAAATCCTTTCCTATAATATTCAAGAGAAATACCTTAACCACCAAGAAGAACCTAGCACACAAGAGGGTGCTTCAAACCCTATAAATATAGCACCCAAGAGAGGTGCACACCTTTTTCCAAGTAGAAGTACTTGCTGAAATTTCCAAAACCACAAGAGAGATATGATTCCACAATGGGGAATTATCCCTTACTTATATTAGACTTGTCTAATAAAAAAAGTCGTCTATTAGCTCAACAAGGTTGACCTATCTAAGTCACTTTATTATTATTATTATTATTATTAATATTAACCATATTAATTATCTTTTACATTTATTATTAATCACATTAAGGTGGGGCCAACCTGTACCCCTTACATAACAATTAGGCTTACAGGTAGGTCTGACTCTTGAACAACATATAACAAAGGATCTGATACACCCACTAGTGCTCATCCACTAGGGGCACATCCGTAGGGATGTCATAGCTATGGCTCACTACATTATACATGAGAACCAGATCTACACACGTTCACCTGTGCTCATCCATAGGCACGTCCACTCTACATATATTCTTTCCCACTAACTCACACAGGACAATCACCTGGAGTTTTCTTGTCAAATATGTTGCTTAGAGGAGGCTAACACATCATATTCATTTATGTTCACATGACGATGCACCCAACACTTTGATATTTCACACGTTCACCTTGTGCTCAACCATAGGCATGCCCAACTCATCATATCGCCTTTCCCACTGGATAATCATATGGAGTTCTTATCACTCTCTGAATGGAGGAGGTTATCTCTACGTTCCTAGCTCTGTCTCAGGCAGGAACCACTTACCGTTCTTAGGGGATTTCTCTCAGGTTTGTAAGCGGAGAGAAAGACTTCACATAGATGCAATGATCCACACCTCACAGGTTTGTAAGTTGGATAATGTCTCACATAGTTGCATTCATCAACATTTTGTACCTTCTCTATCAGGGATACATTGATTTTGTTTTTCAGATAGTTCTCAATCATGTTCCAAAGGTGAAAAGAGCTCTGCATGGTAGGAAAATAATGAAGAAATGGAAAATGATAAATATTTCCACCTTCGTCAGTACATAAACCTTCATATTGACACTCTAAGAGATTTTCTGCCAAAACCTTTTGCAACAAAGGAGAATGGTGCACGAGTCTGTTCAAGCACAATGGATAGTTTTAATCTTTCTTCCCATGATAGGAAACATTCTTGCAACACATGGCCAGAATGTTTGACTGATGGTAACATGGAAATTCTTTTTGAATATTATGAATCTGAGCTGCCACACAAACGTAAACAAATACTTGAGAAAATTAGAGAGTTGATCAAGAGTGTCACTGGTCCTGAATCTGAAGTATTTGGTCACCCACATATCTTAGAGTTGGTAAAGCTACAAGATTTGCATCCAGATTCATGGTTTTTACTAGCCCGGTATCCAATTTATCAGATACCAGAGGGACCTCTCTGTGCAACATTTTTTGACTTACCTCTCACTTGGTCATTTTGTTCATAGAAATACCTCAAGGAAAATTAGTAGTAACCTCTAAATGGATTTACAAAATAAAGCATGCAACAAATGGTAGTGTTGAAAAATTCAAAGCCAGATCTGTGGCTCGTGGATTCTCTCAGAAAGAAGGAATTGATTATAATGAGTTTTTTTCTCCTATTGCCAGGTATATCTCTATTAGAATCATCATCTCTCTTGGTTCGGTTTTTAATTGGAAACTTCACCAAATTGGAGGTTTATATCGAGCAGCCTAAGGGTTTTGAGATCCATGGTAAAGAATCCCATGTCTGCAAGCTCAACAAAGCCTTGTATGGATTGAAACAGGCTCCGAGAGCTTGGTATAGAAGAATTGATAGTTTTCTTCAGAGTCTTGGGTTCTCCAAGAGTATATCATCCTGTTATCTTGGTTTTATATGTGGATGATTTGTTCCTTACTAGAGAGGAACATTTGATAGCTCATACTAAGAGGGAGCTATCAACAGAGTTTGAAATGAAGGACTTAGGTCTTATGCATTAATTTCTTGGCTTAGAGGTGTGGCAGAAACCTGTTGAGATTTTTATCTCACAAATTAAGTATGCAGTTGATGTGCTTCACAGATTTGGGATGATGGACTGTAAGTCCATGACCATACCTATGATTTCTAACCTAAAGAAGTTACATGATCAAGCTATAGGTTCATATCTAGAAGACTCTACAATATATCGTCAGATTATTGGGTCCTTGATGTATCTAGTACACACCAGACTGAACATTTGTTACACAGTGAATGCCCTTAGCCAGTTCATGTGTGAGCCCAAACACATTCATATGATTGCTGCTAAGCATATTCTCATATATGTTCGAGGGACTATAGCCTATGGGCTCAGATACACTTCCAGTGGAGGTGTAATGCTTCATGGCTATACATATTCAGATTGGATGGGCAGTACAGTGGACTGGAAGAACACTTCCAGATATTGTTTCAGTTTGGGTTTAGCTATGATCTTCTGGTCCAACAAGAAGCAGGGCTCCATAGACCAAATAACCGCAGAGGCATAATACATTGCTACAAGTGGTGCTAGTAGAGAAGCAGTGTGGCTCATAAAGCTACTCTCAGATTTGTTCAGTGCTGAGCTGGAACCCATAGTAATTCACTGTGATAACCAAAGTTGTATAAATCTCTCTGAGAATCATGTGTTTCATGACAGATCGAAAAACATTGAGATGATATATCACTATGTTCAGGACATGGTGCAGAATAACATTCTTAGTATTCAGTATGTTCCGATGATGGAAAAAACTGCAGATATTTTGACCAAGCCCCTATCATTGAAAAAGTTTGTGTACTTTCGAGACAAGCTTGGTGTTGTTGAGAATGTCTCTCTTTCCAAGAGGGAGTGTTAAAATTAATGTAGTTGAAAGATCCATTCTCCGGGAGGATGCAAAAGACCCTAGTTGAGATCTAGGGCCTCTAGTACACTCTTGGGGTTCTTAGTCCGGGACCAAGTAGTTAGAGCCATGGAAAAAGACCCTAGTGAGGGCTCCCAGTGCATTGTTGTGGTTCTTGGTCAAGGATCAAACAGTTTGATGGTATAATTCCCTAGATGTGTTCTAGGGCCCCTAGCTGTGTTTCAGGTAATCCTTGCTCGGTGTTTGGATTGATCCTTAGTTTTGTACCTTGGTGGATAAGACCCTAGTTGTGATCTAGGGCCCCCGGTTGCATTCTGGGGTATCCTGGTCTGGGACCAGGAAGTTTCTTGGTTAAGCACCAAGACAAGATGATGTGTGATCTTCTTCTCTCCTGGGATAGTCCATGATACCTAGGAGCAGTTAAGAAGAAGGACATGATCACATCATTGACCTTCCTTTTATGCTAGGATGATAAAATCTTATAAGTTATATCATGGGACCCTTGTGGATATTCTACCATTAAAGCAGAACCCCCCTTGAACTTTTCTTATTATTTTTGCAACCCCTTGCTTGAGTTACATCCTCCTTAATGTGTATGTGGTTTGGTTCTTTGATAGCCGCCTTGACTTTGGGTTTTATAATTTAAACATTTAATATTTTAATTATAAAATATTAATTGTTTAATTTTTGGGTTTTAATCTAACCCTAAAATCAGGGCTAATTTGAAAACCCTAACCTACCCACCTAAACTATAAAAGAGAGACCTCTCCCCTCACTCTCTCACTCATTTCTCCTTCCTCCAAATAGAGTCTTGGTCTGAGGTTTTGTTGCGGCTCCTTCTTGTTCAGTCTGATATAGAGTGCGACCCTCTCCTTGGATCCATTCTCTTGCTGGTATAGGGTGCAACCCTCTCCTTGGATCCATTCTCTTGATGATATAGGGTGCGTCCATCTCCTTGGATCCATTCTCTTGCTTTTATAGGGTGCGACCCTCTCCTTGGATCCATTCTCTTGCTGGTATAGGGTGCAACCCTCTCCTTGGATCCTTTCTCTTGCTAGTATAGTGGTACGACCCTCCTTTTGTTTAATGTTCTTGCTTGGGGTAGCTTCTGAGGGTTTATCTTTCTTATCTATTGTTTTCGCTGATCCCTAAGGGTATTTTTCTAGCCTGTCATTGTCTCCATGATGATATTGTCACCTGTATATGTGTTGCCATTGTCTCCTTGCTATATCTTGCTACTGTCTCACTCCTGGTGCACATGTATACTGGTGTTGTCTCATTACTAGTGCCACCTATATGTTACCTCTGTTCCTTTTATGGTGACCTGTGTTTGTTGCCACCCTTGCAACTCTTAATAGGGTTTGTAAGGCATCCTTCTAACTGTTGTTATTGTTGTAGCAATTTTGTCTTGGACAATTTTTTGTTAAGGTTGTTAGTGGCTTTATTTTTGGACAATGGTGTCCTTGTTTCAACCTTGTACTTGATGATAGGTATGCAGGTTGTTTTTTTGATATTTCCCTAAATTTTTTCTTGGCAAAACTGTTCAAAAGATCATGATGAGATCTACCCCTGAGGGTTTGATCCATGACCCTTAAATATTTTTCTGAGCATACAGAAAAGAGGATAACAACAAGCATATCAGGTAAATTTGTTCTTTGTTTTTGCTAAGGTAATATTCAGATCCATTGTATTATTTTTGTTATTGGTTTTACATCAGAATTTGAGAATATATTGTTGATCCAAAACTACATTAGTAAATAAAATTTAAAATATCTTTATGTTTCTAGTTTTCCCTTAAAATTCTAACATTTGTGAATATGTTTGCAACCTAATTGTTTGTATGATGATTTATCAAGTCAATGGCACAATCCTAAATAAGCTCTTGAACAAAATGCATGTGGATCTCGATGTAATTTGCGCACTAGTGCTCAACTAGGTGTTTGGTAATCTAAAAAGTACTTTCAATGTCACACCATAAAGTAGTGGGATGTTTCTATAGAAAGCCAACCTCGAAGAGGATTTGTGTAAGCCAAAGTACTTTCCTTTCTACACAGAGTGTTCCTATGTAGTTTTGCCTCTAAATAAAAAGAGAAACGACACAAGTTTCTTTCGAGACCAAGTAATGGGGGAAAACGAAGATTGTAGACATACCCTAAAATAGACTTTCGATCATCGAGATTATCATTCCAATTGGAGTTTGTGAAAACCACCATGGAAATAAAACCCCATGAAACATATTGAATGTAAAAAAGAATAAAACCTAAATATACCAAAGTATTGGCTTTGTTGTTGTGCCTCCCAATGGCTCTCATGTTGATTCGAATTTGATCTTTGAAAATGTTTGTAAATTTCATAAACAAATATGTTTCATTTCACTTCATTGTATTTTTGTCTTCTTGGAAAATTTGAAGTGAAACGAACATATGTGATGGTTGGCCTTCCAAAGGTATCCCATTAAAACAATGAGGGTTGTAGTGAAGGAATAAAAATGGAGGAAGATGCAAGGAGAAATGGAGAAGGACAATAGCAAAAATTAAATCTTGAGGAGGGCAACCTGCTTAAGGTTGAGTGGGCGAAGGAGTTAATGTGTCTGTTCACTCTAAGCGAAGGTTCCTCTGAGCCATGGCTTGTTGCAATTTTGATTTTCACTGAGTAAAAATACACATATTATGTGTATAGCTCTTTTCACAGTGAGTAACAATACACAGATTATGTGTATATCTCACTCCTCTGTAATATTTTCTTGAACATAATAAAATCTCCAGTGAATGTTGGGTTTCTAGAGTAAAACCTTGTCTCGAATGTGTGTTTTTCCTATGCAATCTGTTGGGTATGTTGTTGTGATTAGTTATTGAGTTATTCATTGATTTATGATTATGTTTTAATGCTTGATCACTAATTCACCTAGCCTATTGTTGAGTGGAAGATAAATTGTTTTAAATGTTGCACGGTCTTTTGAGGGGAAACATAATTCTACTTCATTGAATTTGCCAGTGGAGTTATTAAAAAAAGAAAACAAACTTATTCCAAGATAGTCATCCATGTTGGAAAATTGATTGGACTCTCAATACCTCAATTATGGATCGCATGTGGATCCTACATAAGCCAAGAAACTATATCAATAGTAAAAGAAATATTTGACTGAACATAAGCTGGGGACAAAGGACTACCAAGAAAATATATCTACAAAGTTGGATCCACCTTAGACATGGAAGAAGAACATTAAGAAGGATGAAGTTGATTCCTAATTCAGACACATTGGAAATAGACATGCATTGAACCTCGAACACATAGACACTTTGGAAATAGATATGCATTGATTCCTAATTCCGCGGTTCCTTTTCTTTTCCTTCTTCAAACTCTGGTTCCACAATCTTTCCTTTCATGATATCCAACACTTTATTCTTGGCAAGGATGATATCAATCCTTGTCTTCCATTATTTGAATTTAGAAGCCCCATCTAACTTGTTTTCTAACTTCATAGAGTAAGTCATGGTTGCTTTGACTTGGTCAACCCTAGATTTGACCAAAAACTCAAACTTGACGTCTTAGCTTGCTGAGAGTACTAGGAGATGCACTAGGCTAGGGTGCACTAGTCTATCTAGAAATTAGGTCAATCCCTTCACTTAAGGTGCCTCAACAAGAGGATTAGGGTTTATGCAACTGCACCTACTAGTAACCCTAGTGACAGTGCTTTGGTAACTCCTCCCGCTAGAAACCTTAGCGATAGTTCTTCAACGACCTTAGTATCCTTATGCCTATTCTCCCTTCTAGTGGTTAGAGTAAATGAAGGAGGTGTCGGTCCATAACCTATTAGAATATGATGGATGTGCTCATTTAACCATAGAAAATATCACTATTGTCACCCAACCATAGGCCAAAGCCACCCCTGAGCAGCTTAACCTTGATAGAGAATCATTTCAGAAGAAAACCCTAGGCTAGATAGCCAAACAAAGGGTGGCACATCTTTCTCCAAGAATAGCACACCAAACAAGAGTGAAAAAAGCTGACCAGAGAGTCCAAACCATAACTAAGAGAGAATCCAAGCCAAAAC
The DNA here is from genome assembly GCA_000966675.3 of Picea glauca. NCBI lineage: Eukaryota > Viridiplantae > Streptophyta > Pinopsida > Pinales > Pinaceae > Picea > Picea glauca. The sequence goes on from JZKD02S2129295.1 coordinate 10,960, forward strand.
CGAAATCTTCTAGTTGCAGCAGCTGCAATAGTGTCTCTCCTCCAGACTTGCGCACAAAATGGCCAACTGCAGTGCACACAAGTGTTGCTTCTGCAATTCTGAGAATACTGGCCAGAATGAAGACTGGCCTCCTATATTTATACTATTTCTAGCAAATTGCCTAGGCCAACTTCTCATTTTGGGTACTAATTCTTTAGTATATAACATTTCCTTTAGCTGACTTCTTATATTGGAGGCTAATAACCTAATACAAGTCATTCTCTTGAGATGACTTATCTTCTAGGGTTATTAACCAATTAATTAGGGTTTCTTCTTTCTTCCCGAAATATTCTATTCTCGTCAGGTTTATACATGGAGGTAAATACCTCCCACAGCTACCATAATATCAACATGAACAAGACCCATGAACCTATAATTATCTCGACAACATCTAACCCCAGAGCTGATCGAACTCCGTAAGGCACCCCCATGAAATTTCTGGTGACCTTCTCAATTACTCAACGCCATGTCAACCATTCCCCCTCGGTTAGGGTTCTGCATCTTGTCCCAATCCCTAGTTTTCCTGCGAACTAAGAGTGGCCTGACCTAGATTTGATCCGAGATATGATCTGTACTGAGGAAATTCATGGCGATTTCTTCACAATTCCTGTTCTCATCCACAAATTCTGTTAGCTCGGGTGAGGCTTCACACATGTAGAGGAACATGAGCTTGCTGAGCTTGATGGAGTACTTGTCTGGGTGGAATGTGTAATCCAACAGACGACCTTCATGAGTTTGAACCCGTGGGAGCATGCGAAGAAGTCAATGAACCATGACTCATTGTGCTACAACTAGACATAGAGGGTGAAGCAGAGGGAGCCATCATCGATCTTTACATTGTCATCATAGATGAGCACAGATCAAGTCATGATGATGGCCCCATGTGGGAGAAAGAAGTCATTGAGGCTATGGGAGGTCTTCTTCACAATGTGGATTAGGGCTCCCAGGGAGATCAAATCTAAGTTTAGAGTAGCTCCCATGGTGTTACTATGACTATGAGCAGCTAGTCCTAGCATAGTTAGCATAGTCGCCATGTGGTGGATCAATTTAGGACCCACCACATGATTATTATGGGGTTGAGGAGGAGGAGGAGGAAGATAAATGGGGGGATATGATTGAGGAGGAGGTGTCATTTTGATCTCCAAATCATTAGGTCATCAGATTTGATGGTTTTGACAATTTCAATGTCCATTTTAACAATTACAATAAGAATGTTGATAGTGACAAGAAAATTTTCAATGTATTTAATGGACAAATTACTCTGTAATAAAAGTTTTCGTTAACTTTAGGATTTATGCTTCTTAAGTGGGTTTAGGATTATATTGGGGTCCTATCGATTATATTTAGGGGTATCTTTGATAGTTGATTGCCATTCTTAAGAATTTGTTAGGTTTTTGTTAACTTCAGAATTAGAGACGTACAACTTGAGTGGGCCTCATGGTTAAGAACATGTGTTTCCTCCTTGGAGGTCACTGACTCAAATCCAGAGGAGGGTAGAGTCTGTACATGTTGGCCCCTTATGATAAGGCTGGAAGGGCAGACAACCCATGGGATAGAGGTCCACCCAGTTGGGCTTCAAGATGCCTAGGCCCTTGCTAAGTCACAAGTTACTGGTATATCTCGCGTGTGGCTTATGGGCGGTTGGATATACTCTTGGGTTATTTCCCATGGTTAAAAAAAAACTTTAGAATTAGAGATTTCATTGAGAGACTTATGCTTCTTCTTTCTTTTCTTTTAACCATGGAAAATTTGTAACTCATTAGAGTGATCTAGGCTAGGCCCAAAATAAAATCTATTGACTGCCACTTTAACCCAAGAGTATATCCAACAAACCACAAGATACCAATAACTTGTGACTCTTCTTAAGTGGTCTCAAGATTGTGTTGTGAGTCTATCAGTGATGTTCAAAGGAATATTTATCAATGGATTATCCTTTTTAAGCATTGGTAAGTTTTTTTCTATAATTTCTTGGATATCGAGTCACCATAATTTATAAAGCAAACTTATTGAAGAAGATAGAGGGAAATCATATGATCTTGGGAATTTTACTAGTTTAGGCAAGGTGGTTATCTCCAAGTGATGATACTTTCAACATTTTTAACCGAAATGGTCTAAGTTTAAATTTTTATTTTTGTTTTTAATCATGGGAATTGGTAACCAGTAGCTTTGATTTGGGCTAGGTTCAATATCAAGAATACTAGCTACCACTATAACCCAAGAGTATATACAACAACCTGCAAGCCATATATACCAATAAATTTTAGTAAACAATCTTTACTTGATCATGTGCTTTGTTAAAATACTAAAAAATGACAATAGTTTAAAGAGTATCGATGCAAAGGCTAAGGTTTAGTCATGGAAAAAGTGAGAAGATCATCGAAATATCAATGCAGTGTCGATGGTGGTGCCATATCTCGTGGACACAACAAAGAAGGAGGTAAAACTTAAGCATTGCCCCAAAGGTTGCTTAGATAGAGATCTATCAAAACCTATGATTGAAGTCTACCCCAATGATGTCAAGGGAGCTTTCTCCATGCTGAAATCAAGGAGGGTTACTTGTCAATTTATGTGGTTATGGCCCTTATTTATTATTTTTTTAATCAAATCATGGATATCTAAAAGAATGGAAACTAAAAAGTGGTTATTTTATATCCCCATTCGAGAGAGGATGTTTTTATGATAACATTATTTTAAAGAGAAGAGAAGGAGGTCCATGTTTTTTTTTTAATAGAGAGATTATAAATGAAATACTAGAAAACTATGTTCAAGTATTTGTTGATTTCTCATCACTTCATTTTGGGTGAGACTCCCATTTTTATCTTTAAAATTATGGAATAAAAATGGTGTGAATTTTATTAGAAATATAATATGTTTCTTTGTATTCATAGCTGTCATGATCCCACAGGGTGCTTGTTCAGATCTTGCAATTGTTCACCTCCTGAGGGCATGTAGCACCACGATGATTCTTACTTGGTTTCTTGACACACCAAGAATACTTTGTTCGAACTACGCCTCTTCACATAGAGCATACCCATTCTCCGTTCTAGGCTACCAACGATTCACACTCCTACTCTAGCGCAACTTTTGTATACTTAGACAATTGTTAACACGGTTTAACAATTAGTCTTATTTAAACATACATTCCATGAACATGAGAAACCAAAGACCAATTGCGAAACAAACAAAGACAAAAAAATACATAGCATAGGCAGAAAAAAACGTGCCTAACACTCGACTAAGTCTTTGTTATTGTGAAACAATTACAATATAATCACTACCGGCTCAGTTTACAACATGGCAGGGTCAAATGACTTACCTCACCTCACCAAGGCACTCAACAAACAAACTCATTGTCACAATTGTCTCTACAACCACCTGTGGTGCACCTCAACCATGCCCAAAACCACATACTTGTTGTTCCTTCATTTCCACAAAATTTCATCAAGCTAACAAAAATTTCAGTTCTGCCTCACATAGGCCTCCAAACAGACCCATGTTTCCAAACTTCACCAAAACCTCCCAAAGTGTCCAACTCTTGGCTACTTGTCTTCCATCTTGGAAACTCTACCTTAGTCCGTTGCCTCAGACTTATGCTCCAAATCTCTTGTCAAAAATTCTATGTGCCTTCCTTTGGTTGTGCACCCTTGCTCTTATAGGAATTCCAAGGGTCAATTGTGTGAAACGTCATGTCTCTTGGGTGTGTCATGCCCCTTCATGAATCCTCACTCAAACAACTCATCGTGCCCCCTTGTGGACCTGGTGCGCCCATCCAAGCTCGCACGCCCATCAATCATTCGTCTCTTGGACCGACATGCCACATCCTTGGGTGCACACCCTTTTTCCTCATGCAGTCTCTCATGTCGAATGTCGTGACTTCTCGCGGGTGTGTATATTGGGTTGTCCAACCTCTATGGTGTGCCCATGTTGTCGAGGGAAGATGGGTCCACTCCTTGGGCATACTCCTAAGTTTCCCCTCCCTTTCCCAAACACAACCCAAGTCTCCATCAATCCTTCTAAGGAAAGTAAGGTGTGTGCCCTCTTGGTGCTGCATGTCACCATTGTGCACCCAAGGTGCTCCTACTCACACCAAAACGTCTTCGTTTTCCCAATGGATTGCTCCTTCCTTGTGCTCTATGGTCTATTCCTTCCTTTGGTTGTGCACCCTTGCTCTTATAGGAACTCCAAGGGTCACTTTTGAAAAACGTCATGTCTCTTGGGTGTGTTGATCCCCTTCATGAACCCACACTCAAATGACTTATCACACCCCCCTGTGGACTCAGTGTGCCCATCCAAGCCAACACATCCATCAACCATTCGTCTCTTGGATCGGTGCTCCCCATCCTTGGTCGTGTGCCCTTTTCCTTGTGAGATATTTCATGCCAACTATCGTGACTCCTCATGGGTGTGTCGATGGGGTCTTCCAATCTCTCTGGTGCGCCAATGTTCTCGAGGGAGGATGGGTACACTCCTTGGGTGTGCTCCCAAGTTGCCCCACCCTTACCAAAATGCAACCCAACTCTTTGTCAATCATTATAAGGAAAGTAAGGTCTGTGCCCCCTTGGTGTCACACCTCACCATCGTGCACCCAAGGTGCTCTTGCTCACACCCAAACATCTTCGTTTTCCCAAACGGCTGCTTCTTCCTTGTGCTCTTCATCCATTCTTTTGCTAAATCTTCCCAAGGAGTGCGCACACACTCCTTGGGTGTCGTGGGAGACCTTACATCCTCCCCCACTCCAAGTTTTTGTTGTCCCTAGCAACATCCATCAATATTCATGGAATTTCTACCCCATCTCTAGATCTCATCATCACTCAACGATCATTGCTTCCTCAACTACCGTCATGAAGGAAAAATCCCCTTAGGATGTTACATGAGTCTATGAAGTGGTGTTGATCTCTGACACATTGTTTCTTCCATACTTCAGTTTGTCTTCCCATTCTTCTGTGTGTTGGATCCCCTTGTGACTTTCATTGATTGGGTAGCTATCCCAATCGTTGCGCCTCTATCTCAAGAACTCACATATTCACGCTTAAACATCTGTTTCTATCTGCAAAATTGTCACATCTGCAACTCTTCGTTTTCTCAAATTTGTCAAGTCACCCACTGTGATCTCAACAGTTTTTACCAAGGTGCCCCATTGGCCTCGTTACCTCCCACTAATACAACAAGCCAACTTGTTGTAGTCTAGTTTTAAGGTGAAGGGGGATGGATGGTTGGGCCATATCCCTCATCTCCAATCCATCCCAATGCCATCAACGAAGTGTCACCATACTTTTGTGTTATGTGCATAAGCAACGATACACTTGAACCAATCTTTCCTTCACACTCTTCCATGAGTCTTTCTAGCTCAGGGTCATATGACCATTCACCATGTCTAAGTTCACTAGAGGAGGAATTGACCCCTTCCTTGGTTCCCTTCCACCAAGGTTGTTGTGTCTCCCTTACGTCCTCTTGGTCCACGAATGTTTTTTTCTCCTATTCAATGAATTGCTTTGACATCTTCATCATTATAACTTCCTTTGACCTTCGCTGCCACTCATCAACTCGTAAAGCCATCCAATATCTTAGAAAAATATCCAACTATCTCTTCTATAAATCATCAACAATATCAACAACATCTGGAACACTGACTAGCATATCTATAAATCATTGAAATTCTTTCTCATCATCAATATCATCATCCACAACAAGAATATGGAATGAAATCATCATCATCTGAATCAACATGGATTATTATAACACTAATACATCATCATCATCAATAACAATAGGAGGTTGATACAACATCAAAAACAACAACATCTGGAACACTGACTGACATATCTATAAATCATCGGAAGTTTTTCTCATCATCAATATCATCATCCACAACAAGGAGATGGAATGGCATCATCATCATATGCATCAACATGGATTGGTATAACACTAATACATGATCATCATCCATAACAACACGAGGTTGATACAACATCAACAACAACAACATCATAACACGAAGGTTGGAGCATCACCAACATCAACATTAAGTTGGAAATCTTCAGCATGAAGCTGGCATCTCATCAACATCAACACAAATCTATAAATATTCAACACAAAGCTAGCATCTCAACAACATTAGCATGAAGATGGAAATCTTCAGCAAAAGGCTGACATCACAACAACATCAACACGAAGCTAGAAATATTTAGCACAAGGATGGCATCACAACAACATCAACATGAAGCTAGAAATATTCAACACAAGCGTGCATCACAACAACATGAACACAAAGTTGGAAATATTCAGCACAAGGCTGGCATCACAACAAAATCAACACGAAGTTGGAAATATTTAGCACAAGGCTAACATCACAACACTAATCCCCCTTTCGAGGGAGGTCCTTTCAGACTACACCAAGCTTGTCTCGAAAGTGCTCAAACTTTACACGAGACAGAGGCTTGGTAAACACATCCTCAACCTGTTCATCTGTGCCAACATAATGGAGCTTTATGGATCCTCTCTAAACCATATCATGAATGTAATGATACCATATTTCTATGTGTTTTGACTTGTCATGGAACACATGGTTCTTTGTCATATTTATGCAACTCTAGTTATCACATAGAATCATGGTTGCTTCCATCTCCAGATCAAATAGACCTGTCAACAACTTCCTAAGCCATATGGATTCACAACTAGCAGAACATGCAACAATATATTCTACTTCTGCCATACTGAGAGCAATAATTGATTGCTTCCTACTCTTCCATGAGATCATGATTGACCCCAGACTGAAACAACATCTTGAGGTTCTCTTTCTGTCAGAGACACTTCCATCCCAATCTGAATCGGTATATCCACTCAGTCTGAAGTCATGATCTCCATTATAACTGAGACCAAAATCCAACGTACCCTTAAGGTATCTCATCACATGTTTTGCAGAAACAGTGTGAACACGTCTAGGTTCTACTAGAAATTGACTCAAGGTGTTCACAACACAACATATATCTGGCCTAGTGTTCATCAGATACATCAACGATCCAATGATATGTTTGTACGACGTAACATCAACCAACTCCGATGAAGTATCAACCAAGAGCTTCAATTTTATTTCCATGGGTGTATTCATGGATTTACACTCCAACATATCAATCCTCTTCAATATTTCAACTGCATACTTCCCTTGGTTAAGGAATATCTTCTCTGGGCTCTGCTATACCACAAGACATAAGAAATAGTGCATTAGGCCAAGGTCTTTCATCTCAAATTTTTCAACGAGCTTCTTCTTACAATCAATGATGAGATTTTCTTCTCCAGTTAGAAATAAGTCGTCCACATGCAAAAACACTATAAAAATATCATCATTCATAACCTTGAATTAAAGGTTAGAATCAACTTTACTCTTGGTAAAGCCCAAGCTCGTCAGGAAACTGTCAATTCTTCCATACCAAGCTCTAGGTGCTTACTTCAATCCATACAGAGCCTTGTTTAATCTGCATACATGAGTCTTTCTGTCTTCAACTTCAAAACCTTGGGGTTGTTCTATATACACTTATGTTCTTCCTTCTTTTGCCCATAAGTGCATTGGAAGACCTTGATCATGGATCATAGTCTTCACTGCTTCCATTATAGTTCTATTCTTTCTTTCTACTACACCATTTTGTTGAGGATTGTAGGGAGTGGCGAGCTCCCTCTTGATCTCGTTATCTTTACAAAAGTTTACAAACTCTTTTAAGGTGTATTCTCCTCGATCATTTGACGTGAGTATCTTGATATTTCTTTCATAGAGATTCTCTATCAAGGCTTTGAATTCCTTGAATTTACCGAACAGTTCATCTTCTGATTTCAAAATGTAAACCCAGGTTTTTTGATAATAGTCATCAATAAAAGACACATAGTATACATACCCACTAATGGAGGTTGATGGCATTGGGCCACATACATATAAGTGTATGAGCTCTAAGACTCCTTTTTCTTTATTGTGTCTCTTCGGGAAAGGGTTCTTGATGTTCTTTCCTTGTGCATATCCATTGCACACACCTTCATGGTCAACCTTGAATTCTGGTAGACCTATGACTGCCTTGCTTACATATGGTAATGTCTTGTATTTGATGTGAGCTAATATTCTATGCCAAAGTTCACATGGATTCTTAATGGAATGAGTCAAGGCTTCTTCTGAGTGAACTTTTAGCTTATACAAGCCACCTTCTTCTGTTCCAATAACAATTGCATCTTCTATGGTTTTTCCTTTGGGCCACATAAGAACTTCTCCATCTATGAAAGAAACTCTGAAGCCTTTATTATCTAAAGCTGAGATAGAAAGTAAGTTCTTTGTCAAACGGGTACATATAGTACATCCTTCATCTTCATTGGGGTCCCTGAATCAAGTTTGTAATTCGACTCTCCTACTCCTTTGATATGGTGTTGGTAATCATCTCGAAGTGTAACTTTCTGGGGAAAGTTCTTTTCTGTAAGGAAAGAAATAATTTCTCTTTGAACTGTCATGTGCTTGAAAGCACCACTATCTATGAGCCAAGTATCCTCATCAAGTGACAGTGATCCTGAGAGGGTAGAGATTAAGACATATTCTTCAATATGTTGTTTTATCATCTTTGTGGGTGGTTCTTCATATTCAACTGTATGGGCATGGTGCCTTTTGTTTCTCTTCTTGTATTCTTCTCTTCTAGATGGAAAATTCTTAGCAATATGTCCCATATTGTCACAATGGTAACATTGGTAGGATGAGAAATATTCTTCTCTTCTTTGACATTTTTGAAACTTTTGGAATCTCCTTGGAGGGTGAGATTCTTTATGGATGAATTTGTTTGGGGAGTGAGACTACTTATGTTGATGATTTTCCTTCTGGAATTGAGACCTCTTCCTTCCTCTTTTAGTATGAGCAACTACGGATTGATCTTCATCTCTTGATAGTACTGCTTCTCGGTTAGCTACTCTTGCTTCTTCTTGAATGTATTCTTCCCACAAACTGTCAAAATGTAGTTCCTCCTTTCTGGCACAAATAGTTTGGATGAACACATCCCAAGGTATTGTGAGACCATCAAGAGATGTCATTATGAGTTCATATTCATCTAGAGTATCACCAATTGCTTCTAGTTGTTCCTTGAATTGTGATATTGTAGAGAAATATTCATGAACTGTTTCTCTTTTCTGCATCCTTGTACTTTTGAGTTGAGTTCTTAGATTCATCTTCCGGTTGATATTATTTCCTTCATACATTCTGGTTAGGGCATCAAACATTTCTTTTGGAATTTTCTTTGAATCCACTTGAGGGATCAAGTGATCTTTAATAGAGTCTGCAATGATTCTTTTGGCCCTAACCGTTTCCTTTTGGTGTTTTTCTTTAGCTACAACATCGATAGTTTCTGGTACATCTTATTTAATGAATCTTGCTAGGTCATTCTCTTCAAGAATGAGTAAAATCATACACTTCCAGGCACATAAGTTATCCACACCTTCTAGCTTCTCAACAAGCTTAGTGCTTGCATACATCTTGACCTGGAGCTGGGAAAATGACCAAAAATTGAAAATGCTCATAATTTAAATCTGAACTTACTAGGAGGTGAACTTAGCTGAGGCGGGTAGCCTGGTGCAGTCATATTTCAGAAAATCCAAAATTTCCCCCTTCAAACTGGGCCTGCGAAATTCTGGACTTGTGCTACTGGTACTGGTACCAGTGAAAACTAGGGTTTCACTTTCCGGGAGTTTTGTCCACTGAAAAAGTGCGTTGATGCTGCCAAAGAGTTTGCTAGGCTAGGGTGCACTTCTTTGATGAGTTTTAAGCTGAAATTCTTCTTCAATAGAAAACCCTAATTTTCTTGTATGACAACAATGACATTTTTTCTTATCTAGTGAAAGGTTCTCTCTTCAACTTAGCTCTAAAACCATGTTAAGTTTTGAGCTATTATTAGGTTTATTTTCAATTTACTAGATAACACTAACATAGGTAGGATCACTGAGAGAAACACAATCACAAGATACACAAAATTTATCCTGGGAAACCCTCATGTGGGAGAAAACCCAACAAAAACTTCCTTAATACATATAGCCAATACAATGCTAAGACAATAAACCAAAACACTAGAGAATATCCAACACTAAGCAATGCGCCTCTCTCTTCCTTCTTCTGCCAACTGCAGCTACCAAAATTGCACACTTGATGAGTGAGTAAGTGAATGAGATAATGAGGCACTAGCCTCCTTTATTTATACTAGCTGGAAGGTGCTGGAATTTTTTCTCTTCACTGGGTAGGGCCGACTTCTCTTCTTAGTGGTTAAAACCACTTTAATTAGGCCCGGCGACTTCATAATTTGCATAATACAATTAGGGTTTGACCAATCCACAAAAGGGATTTGGTCAATTACAATGCCCGACATGATCAATCCACAAAGGGTATTGATCTGATGAATAATAACTCAATAATAAATAAAATACTCTTTGTAGTTACAATATTTCAACAATTTTCACATACCCACTACATCATACAAGAAGCACATGCACATTTATGAGTCGTGGACTAGCTAATTTATGGGTTTATAGGGGTCGTGTTGATCTCAAGGGAATATTTGAATGATTTGTTTAGGTAATAAATAATAAACTGCACCATCCTACAACAATCAATTCAATATTTAGCCATGCTTAGTGAGGTACAAAATGACCATGTTATGATGTGATAGGTTGCATTATGTAGGTTATACATGGATTGGTGATGTTTGTTAATATGACAACTCAAATGTCACATATGAGTGATAATAGGGAAATAATAATTGCTCCCTGATGTGTGAGGTTAGGAGAAACTTGTATAACTGAAAGACATCATGAGTTTCTTACCAAATAGTTGTATTAGGGAAAACCAAAGAAGGAGAACAGTGGCTAAAGAGGGAGAACCACCCAAAAAAAGTGATGAAGACCACTTGCAAAATAAACAAGAATGATCTGATGTGTGTGTGTGTGCGTGCACATATAGGAATGTTTGTGGGAAACAAGGAATAAAGGATCCCCCAGAAACCGACATGAGGTGCAAAATATCAAGAAACAAATGTAACACACACACACACACACGAGAAGGTTTGTGGAAAATAAGGAATAGATCATCCCATAGAAACTGTTATGAGGTGAAAAATATCAAGAAACAAATGTAACTTATTGACAATTTAACATGGGTGGACAAGTTGGAAAATGAGTAAGAGATTCAAGACTTCCTAGCTTGAACAAAGAAAAAATTATGATTGACTTGGGAAACAACCATACATAAAATCAATAGAACACGACATGATGTTGAGGTGAAGACTGGAAGGTGAGTAATGTAAAATTTTTACTTGGGACCACATACACATAGGTAAACTTAATTCATGAGGAGACTCATGGTCTAGAATGACAGGTTTAACTAATGGTAGGTGAAAATATCAGGGGCCATAGTGATGAAATGTGATTGGAGGTAAATGAGTGAGTGCATTGGAGCAATGAAGTATGTAAAAGGAAAAAACATGGATGACTTAGTACAAATATTTGAATGAGGGTGATGAGGAATACTATGAGAAAAAGAGATCATGCTTGAAGGTGAAATAAGTCATGCATGTTGATTTCCCTGTTGTTTTTGGTTGTTTTGGAATTTTTTATGGTTTTAGAATTTCATTTTATAAATAATAAAAGAATGAAAGAGTTAGGATATGTTACAAGCAAGGAGATAGGTTCCCAAAGTGAAACTAAACAATTCTAACCTAAATATGAGGAAATAATGCTGGTAGATGGAAGTGACTAGGGGGAGGGCACCAGGGCGCATCTCTATTGTGATCCTACGCCTTAGAAATGATAAGAAGTCAATGAATACAATCCACTTTGTGGGGAAAACCTTCATTTACAATATATCCAAATCATAATACAATATGAAATAAGATAATCCTAAGACTAGGTCTCCTTGGCATACATACATACATACATACATACATACATACATACATACATACATACATACATACATACATACATACATACATACATACATACATACATACATACATATATATATATATAT
>JZKD02S2129295.1:31403-45792 GCA_000966675.3 Picea glauca
GAAACCTCATTTTACAATATATCCAATTCAAAATAAAATATGAGATGAGATAAGATGATCCTAAGACTAGGTCTTCTTGGTATATATATAGGAGACAAAGGGTACAATTATAATTAAAGGGTGCAATGAAGGGTTCTAGCCGACATACAAATATAACACTATAAATGTAATAATTCAATATCTAGAGATTAATAAAGGATCTTATACATAACCTAGGGATCTTTCTAGGGATTAATAGTCTCCTTGAGGGAATCGTGAGTAGAGGGATAAAATGAAAATGGTCTTCTAGTCATGAATAAGGAAAGGGGTCAATGGCATGCAATGAACAACAACATAATAAAATAAACTTATAGAAACTACTCAGGAGTCCAAGGGAAACAGACTGAAGTGAGAAAAATGGGAGTCTTTTCTTTGGGATGTGGACAACACAAACTCTTGATCTTACTAGGGAAAATGTGGCATGGGTGCCAACATGAAATGCATGCTAAATCAAGGCAACCCATGAAGGTGGAGTACAATTGATAGGTAAGTTCTAAATGTAACATGGATGGGTGAGGAAACTTGATCTAGTGTAGAGGAACCTAAAGGCATATTCAGAGGGTGGAAAACAAGGAAAATACAACATAAGCAGAGGGGATACGATATCTATATGCCAATTTAAATAAGTATACTAGAAGGGGTGACAATGGGTTTGGTTGGAATGACAGGAAAATATGGTTCCTACTCACACACATAAAACAAATACCATAGAATGGAAGTACTTGTTAAAACAAATTCATTGATACAAATTGTGAAAAAAATGAGATTCATGGGCTCTTGTATGAGCCAAAATAATATTTTATGAAAAGGGATCTTAATGGAGTACCTTAATGAAGTACCTAGGCACACAAAACAAACTACACATAGTGGAAGTGCCCAAGAAAACAAATCCAATGGCACAATAAATGGAGCTGATGGGATCCCATATAGGCCAAAAGAAAATTTGAGTCAATCCTATAAATAGGTCGGGACACAAATTTTGACAATCATTTGCACTTTCTAGAGTTTGTATGGATCCCATTGAGAAAAAATTTCCAAAGTTCATTGTAGAGAATTGAATCGTCATAATCGAAATATGTGACCACCAATTTATTGGGATCCTCTCCTACTTCATTTTTAATTGTTTCATTTCCTAGATTAGGGCCCAATGGACCTATATAAAATCCCATTAGGGTTTCTTCCATGTCATGCACACTTCAAAGGAGTATTTGTGTGAAGAGTGTGACTTCTCCTTTGACAGTTGCATGTATGCACGAGTAATGAGACCATAAAGTGCATGATATATTTGAGTGACTGTTATATGGGAAATCATGCAAGATGCATAAGTGTTCTATGAATAGTTTCTAGACCGTGCACTAGAAAATATCATTGTCTATGTGAAAAGGTCACGCAAACATGCTATTTGATATGTACATGACATGTGACACTGCATAAGGAAAGGTGGCATGGAAAAATGTGCAAGAGGAGGATTTATTTATGTATTGAGGAAACAATGTTTTCTTATGTTTTGTATAGGTAGCTAGAGATGTTAGTTTGGAGGTGAAAGTGGGAGTTTGATGACCTTCATGCAGAGGTGATGGGTGAGTGATTGCAACATTATCTTGCTAGATATGGGCTATTGAAGTTTGTTTAGTTCTCATTGTTGTGCTCCGATGAGAGACTACTTACATGGATTATCATGATGTGGATTCTTGACAACTAGTGCTTTGATGTGAGAGGACAAAAATTGGACTTGAAGCTCTAGGATGTGTATTTTTTGTTTGGGCTCCCCATTTGTAATGAGATTACCATCCCTAATTGGGGGGACTAAGATAATAGGGTAGTTGATTTTAGATTATTAAAATCTTGATATAGCTAAGATAGCTAGGGTGATTCGTATCGTCAAGATATTAGCTCTAGGGATGTGGGTGATGGCAACAATGATGGAAGATATTGGGCTCTCATTCCCCTCAAAGGATTTTGGGCAAACAAATGAGACCATTTGTGTAACACCATGTTTCCCCCAGCTTGTAATTAATCTTAAAATAGGATTACCATTCTAAGGCATGAAGACAATGTAAATGTATTATTGTTAAACTGCCCATAATTGACTGTTGGGAGTGAAGCCTTGAAGTATGAGCCATGATATTTATAGAGGAAATAAATCAGTTAATAAAAAACGGACCAGTGGTTGAATCATCAACCACCCCCATGAATGGAAACATAGTCTAACTGCAAGATGTTAGCTCGAAGTATCACAAAGACCTGCAGACCCGAGCTTCCTTCTGATAGAAGGAACAAGATAGGTCGGAAAAACTTCCAGAGGAGGGAAGGTAAGATACATACAGAGACATGGGAGGAGAACAAAATCTCGTAAGAGAGATGTGTGAACCCAAAGGAAGTGATGAGAACATGACCCGAAGAATCTGAGCGTGATCTTGATGTTGAGGAAGCATCTGATAAACCTCCCAGGGTCGTTGTGACAGAGAGAGTTTCTCTAAGAGGTGGTGTAAATTCCCTAGTGATATCATGGATTGGCACAGGGGTGGCTAGAGTGCTAAGAATTAATTCCTCTAAGCCTATGGTTGGATGAAAGGCGCACACCCACAGTCAGTTGGTTGGATGCAACTTGTAATAGATAACTATTCTCATACTCTGTGAAATTAAGCTATAATTATGTAATGAAATAGGGTATACTGTGAAGGACCCGGGAATGTGTATGTTTGCTTAATGGTTATACTATATCGCTCTATTCCTGTTTAAATTGTGTATTTAAGAAAGTATGGATTGGACATGATTTGTATTCGTAAATGCTTCCACCCTGTGGTGGCTCAAGCTAGATCCATGAATTGTGAGTTTGTCAAACTTGGGCACAGTTTCACATACACATGTCGAAACTCCTAGTTGTTTTGAGTCCTTTGGAGGAGGGAGTCTGTTAAAGCTTAGGAAAGATAGTGCACGTATGCACAAGCTCTCTGCGAGGTAGACAGAGACCGAGAACCACTTAAGTTCTAGAGTTGATGGATGAGCGTAAGGGGTGCGCGGAAGGATTATTCCAAGCATTAAGTTCAAAAGAAAGAGTGAAAATATATTAATCCCTTCAGAGCTAACAAATCTCAGGAAGGGTAGCGATGCTGAAGTATCGAAAAGGAAGGTTCCCTTGTTTGGAAGATGAATGGATGAAATCTGTTTGGAAGAAGCTACATTCTGTTGCGACCGTTGGATATGGGAAAGAGTGTGGGAGTTAACCCTTGGAGTCATTCAGACTTTGCGAGTTCGGCGTAAGGGAGGTAGAATCCTCGAAGTCCCAAAGTCCTGAAGTTAACTCTGAACCTTAGATTTGAGGATGCTTGGGAACCGTCCCAATCGTCAGATCTAGGAGGTAGATGATAGTCAAGTTACCAGAACTACCCATGACTTAAGAATCTAACAACGGAGATGGATGTGATCCATTTAACGGGAGGAGAGGCAATATCGGTCATTAGATCGACTCAAATACTCACTGGAGTTACTGAATCAAACATTAGTCGCTCGATTTAATCAACGATTAGGAATCATTGTGGAGTGCGAAGGTGAATTTAGCAGACCTTCTAGTTCACAACCCACAATCAACCCACATCGTTGATCTCATAGGGGATGGAAGATCAATAACTAGGATCAGACCAGAGTCGAGCAAGCACTTTCCAAATTTTGGAGGTTGAGCTCTTTGATAAAGAGCATGCATGTTGGGGCCCTGCAATTACTGTGAACCATCGATCGGTGGACACCTCAGTATCAGTTAGATCATGATTGTCGGGCCTTGATCAATTGTGAGAGGGATGTTTGTGAGTCCCTTACGAAATCCACAGAGTGATGGAGTCCTTCGGTATCATAGGTCTGATAGAATCGAAAATCTCATATGAGATAACATTTTCAAGAGAAAATTCGAGACCCAAGATAGTCGGGCTCACAGGAAGAATGAAGGTTGAGGCCTTGAAAATCTACAAAACTATTCCAAGTTGGGAGAAGCCTGGACCATTATATCAACATCCAGGGAAGTAGAGGAGAAGCACTGAGAAGGGAAAAAATCCTAATCGTCAGATCTGAGCGCAAGGGGACGATAGTCATTCGATCTGAGGTAAAGTGCACAAGTTTTAACCTTTGTGTGCACAGGAGGGTTGACTGGCCAAAGTCCCGAAGTGTAGTGGGGTTGTTCATCACCAAGAGGGATAGGTGGAGCAAGATCGACAACCCCTGAACGAGAGCTTGTGGTCAAGCAGAGTGTTGGCATTGTAAGTCACTCCTGGATTGCAGCAGGAGCAAAGCTCGAAGCCCATCAGTTTATGTCACGATTTTGTTTTAAATGTGGTGATCGGATGTGAGTGAACTCATAACAGTATCATTTAACTCAGAAAAATAGGCCAGAAATGCACAAAGAAGTGAGGGCCATAACTAACTTCAGTCAGGAATTTGAGTTAAAGAGAGAGTAGAGGGAAGACTAGGGAGAAAAGAGAGGAGACTGCTCTGGGCATCAGGCCTTCTAGCAACTTGGGAAAGAAAAATGAGACACTAAAATGTGCCTAAATGACATAGTGATAATTGCACACTGATCAAACCTATCATACTATGCAACCACAACCATTCGATTGGATCCTCCAATTCTGAATCATTCAGTGTAAGGTGAAAAAGACAACGTGGGAGACTACTTAAGACTGGTGCAGAGATTGCAGTGACCAACCATACGTCATCCTACAATATGCGACCCTCGGCTAGATCCTCCAATGCCAAGTGTTTTAAATAGATAACAAACAAAATAAAAAGGAAAGAGAAGCTAACTTCCATTAATTTGGCAGTCTCAAATCAAAATACATAACCAGAGCTTCCTCAGAAACTTTACAGTCGGGAGCTTAACTCAACCATCGATGATTACAAAAAATAGAAAAAATGAGTACATATACTCAGAAAATTTTTCCCAACAGAGGCGTGCTCGGACCTCCAAGGCATGACATCTCTTCAGTCAAACCTGGACCGAAATCCTTCGTCAGACGCCACCTTAACTCAGCATGGCTCTTGCAGGGGGGACCTGCACACAAGGGTACCATGGGCTGATTTCTCCAGGCCTCCCATACCTTCCATTTATGGCTCAAGCTGAGGTTTCACCTACCTGCTCGATTTTCATTAACTGATTCCCCAGGGAGTGGCCGAGATGATACCCTCAGGAGAAGACATTGTGCCTGCTCTCTAAGGCTCGGAGGTTGGCCTCCCTTTCTTCTGGCACCACCCTCAATGTAACCTAAGGCCATGACCTGGTGCCTCTCTCCAAGGGTGCTTAGGCATTTCTTCTTTCGGGGATTTCTACTTCCCCTGCCTTCAAATTTCCTGGTGCCCAATCTCGCGAAACGACCTTCCAGGATCAACGGTTGGATCAGCTTAAAAATGACGGCCACGATCATTTTTCCTTGAACACATTGGCTCCACATCCCTCATCTTCTTTGTCCCTTTTCCATATGACCCAGTGCTATGACCGTGGGCCTGCACCCAAAGGCGCCTTCAACACTTCGCGTTTCGTGGATGGGAGGGAGCTGATCCTTTCTCTTCAAAGTCGCGATGCGCGAAGAGGTGATAGAGCCTAATCGTGCACCACGTGTCCCTCTTTGATCGGATGACCTTGACCATCCTCAACAATACTATGGGCCCGGGTCCTGGATGCCTTCGCATCTCGTGTTTTGCGGCTGGGAGGAGTCTGGTCCTTGTTCTTCAAATTCGCGATGCACGAAGAGGCGATAGAGCCTAATCGCGCACCACGTGTCCCTCCTTGATCGGATGGCCTGGATCATTTCGGCGAGACTGTGGGCCCAGGTCCTGGACACCTTCGCATCTCAAGTTTCATGGCTGGGAGGAGGCTAATCCTTGCTCTTCAAAGTCATGATAGGTGAAGTGGCAATAAAGCCCATTCGTGCGCCATGTGTCCCTCCTTGATCGGATGGCCCTGAACATCTTCGACGATACTGTGGGCTCGGGTCCTGGACGCCTTCGCATCTCGTGTTTCGCGGCTGGGAGGAGGCTGGTCCTTGTTCTTCAAAGTCACGATGCGTGAAGAGGCGATAGAGCCTAATCGCGCACCATGTGTCCCTCCTTGATTGGACGGCCTGGATCATTTCGGTGAGACGGTGGGCCCGGGTCCTAGACGCCTTCGCATCTCACGTTTCACGGTTGGGAGGAGGCTGATCCTTTCTCTTCAAAGTCACAATAGGTGAAGTGGCGATAGAGCCTAATTATGCGCCACGTGTCCCTCTTTGATCGGATGGCCCTGGATCATTTCGACGAGACTGTGGGCCCAGGTCCTGGACGCCTTTGCATCTCGGGTTTCGCAGCTGGGAGGAGGTTGGTCCTTGTTCTTCAAAGTCGCAATGTGCTAAGAGGCGATAGAACCTAATCGCGCACAACGTTTCCCTCCTTGATCGGACGACCTGGATCATTTCGGCGAGATTGCGGGCCCGATTCCTGTGTTAAACATGGTGCAATTCCGTCGACCGCAAATATCCGTCGACCGACGATTTTCTCCATAGATTGATCCTCGCCATTGAATACTGCAGCTGCCCACCTGCTTTCAATTTTAACCTGAAATGGATTTTCTGTGTGTTGCACTTCACGCTCATGGCTGTGACCTTAGACATAATGCATTTGTTAGGTTTTTTAAGCCCCATTTCTTCGCATTTACGCCACGGGATCGAATCTTACAGAGAAAACATCCCGTTGCAAGAATTTGCACTAACATTAGGCTCCATGGGGGATAGAGTCATCCCTGTGATGCTCTAAGAACTCATTTTGCAGCTTTAGTGCCTTCTGTTGGGCTATGGAATCAAGCTCAAAACATCATGCTGAAAATACAGGCCAAAAAGTAAAAGCAAAACAAAATAAAGATACATGCTCAAAGGAGCTTATTTATGTACAGTCCTAAACTAATAAAATTCTTTACATGGGGCTA
Organism: Picea glauca; assembly: GCA_000966675.3. Lineage (NCBI taxonomy): Eukaryota > Viridiplantae > Streptophyta > Pinopsida > Pinales > Pinaceae > Picea > Picea glauca. The sequence goes on from JZKD02S2129295.1 coordinate 38,389, forward strand.
GGTGAAAGCAAACTTCCACCATAGCCATTCAAGCAACTTCGTGAACAAAAGTTCCTTCCTTTTGCCGATGATTACAAACAGGTGGTGTAACCGTGACAACAGAACGGTTACACTCTTCAACTCCTTCTTATAGACTGAAGTTGAGATGAAATAGGGTGGCTCCAAATTGTGAAGGAAATACAACTCCATGTATTCCTTCACAATCTCATAGGACCAGTGGCAAACTCCAGAAAATTGGTGACAGGCAGCCTCCTCTGCTACACAGTTGTTCACGTGTGGCTGAATATCCCTGGTAAGCACCGGTGGGTGGAAAACTAACGTAGGCTGAGAGTTCTCAGGCATTGGCTGCTTGCTGACTGACTCTGGACAAAAAGAAAAATGCTCCTTTGGCTCTCCTTCTCGGCTCTCCCAAGGGTCAGATTCATGATGGTCATAAACAGGACCCGTGGAAAAACTTTGTTCTTCCTCATACTGCTCAGCATCTCCTGAAGGACTGGGATGGCTAATTTCCTTGTGATAATTTTCCTTAGTGAACAAAGGACAAGGCTCTGCGGTTTGTTCTTAGAAATCCAGCGTATCGAGCTCAGAATCTGATTTGTAGCTATCATACATAGGCTGGCTTCTCTGATAAGAAAAAGGTGATGTGGGGTTCTGCTGCTCCTCTTCCAAATAATCATCAAAGTCGGGGGAGCATAAAGCTTCTCCAACTTGCAGAAATGGAACTATCCCCCACTCCTCCGTTTCGACCTCGAATGTAAAAACATCATGGGAAATCTCGTGAAGAAAAAGAGAACCATCCATTTCCACCATCGCTTCCTTTTTAAAATCTGAGACAACAGGCTCACCAGGAACAAAAGCTAATGTCTCTAAAGCTATGAAATCTTCAATATCCCTTTCAAAAGAGCCGCCAAGAACATTTTCCTCAAGGAATGGAAAATCCTCTTCGTTGTCTACAGATTCCAACCTTTCTAATCGGGCAGAGAGATATTTCACCTGCTCCATCAGCTCACTCAGGGCGTCTTCTTCCTCCTTGGGATCTTCACCATCATCCATTGTAGAGATATGAAGAGCATCTTCTTCAAAGGCTGGAAAATCCTCTGCACATTGTTCAAATTCCCACCTATCCAGTTGGGCAGAGAGAGACTTTATCAGTTCCCTAACTTCGCCAAAAGCATCTTCCTCCTCCCCAGGGTCCTCATCCTTATATCTTCTCTTATCCTCACAACCTTCATGAGATACAGCCATATCTTTCTCACTGTCTTCACATCCCCCACAACAGCTATGACAGATAAAATCAGAGGAATAAAACTTTTGATAGTGCCTATTAAAATCTGCATGAAATTCACTGAGTGAAGAAATGCTAGCAGGGGGTAAAGAATGATACCATTCACGAGCATCCCCTGCTAACGAGAACATGAACATTTTCAGTAATACATCCTCATGATGTATCTCCCACTGATGCATGAGTTCATGAAACTCACAGAGATGTTGAGCAGGGTTGTCCTCTTCATGCTCTCTAAATATGGGCAAATAATCGCCCCATTCATCTGGAGAAGGGACAACATTAGGAAAACCAGGAATAGCAGAAAAATTAAAAGGAGGAAACCTCTGAGCTAGGATTTTCTCCATTCCAAACCAGCGGAGTCACCAATCGATCCTCGAATCATGGAGTCACCAGGTGAAAGATTCACAACTTTGAATATACCTGGTCCTTGTTCACCATCAAAGGCTAGATCTTGCATTGTTGTTACCCCAGGAAGCTTCTCAGGCTGAGAAAACAGCTGCTGAAACCTTCTCGAGAAAGTTCCTCTGGGTTAGCTTTCAGGCGTGCTAAAGTGGCCGCAACTGAAACAGTGATGTAGAAACCTTGGAGCCACCACAGTGGAGTTGCCAGGTGCACAGTAGCAATCTTTAAGGGCTCTGATGCCTGATGCACCTTCAGAATCAGAGGCTCAATGTCATTCAACCCCAGGGAAAATCTTCAACTTCGTCCCTGGCAACGACGCCATAAATGTTGGCGTTGGAAGTCACTCCTGGATTGCAGCAGAAACAGAGCTCGACGCCCATCAGTTTATGTCACGATTTTTTTTTAAATGGGGTGATCGGATGTGAGTGAACTCATAACAGTATCATTTAACTCAGAAAACTAGGCCAGAAATGCACAGGGAAGTGAGGGCCATAACTAACTTCAGTCAATAATTTGAGTTAAAGCGAGAGTAGAGGGAAGACTAGGGAGAAAAGAGAGGAGACTTCTCCAGGCATCAGGCCTTCCAGCAACTCAGGAAAGAAAAATGAGACACTAAAATGTGCCTAAACGACACAATGATAACTGCACACTGATCAAGCCTATCATACTATGCAGCCACAACCATTCGACTGGATCCTCCAATTCTGAATCATTCAGTGTAAGGTGAAAAAGACAACGTGGGAGACTGCTTAAGACTGGTGTAGAGATTGCAGTGACCAACCATACATCATCCTACAATATGCGACCCTCGGATGGATCCTCCAATGCCGAGTGTTTTAAACAGCTAACAAACAAAATAAAAAGGAAAGAGAAGCTAACCTCCATTAATTTGACAGTCTCAAATCAAAATACATAACCAGAGCTTCCTCAGAAACTTTACAGTTGGGAGCTTAGATCAACCATCGATGATTACAAAAAATAGAAAAACCGAGTACATATACTCAGAAAAATTCACCCAACAGAGGCGTGCTCGGACCTCCAAGGCATGGCATCTCTTCAATGAAACCTGGATGAAACTCCTTCGTCAGATGCCGCCTTAACTCAGAATGGCTCTTGTAGGGGGGACCTGCACACAAGGGTACCACGGGCTGATTGCTCCAGGCCTCCCATACCTTCCATTTATGGCTCAAGCTGAGGTTTCACCTACCTGCTCGATTTTCATTAACTAATTCCCCAGGGAGTGGTCGAGATGATACCCTCAGGAGAAGACCTCGTGCCTGCTTTCTAAGGCTCGGAGATTGGCCTCCCTTTCTTCAACCACCACCCTCAATGTAACCCAGGGCCATGACCTGGCGCCTCTCTCCAAGGGTGCTTAGGCATTTATTCTTTCATGGATTTCTACTTCCCCTGCCTTCAAATTTCCTGGTGCCCAATCTTGCGAAACGACCCTTCAAGATCAACGGTTGGATCAGCTTAAAACTGACGGCCATGATCATTTTTCCTTGAACACATTGGCTCCACGTCCCTCATCTACTTTGTCCCTTTTCTGTATGACCCAGTGCTATGACCGTGGGCCCGCACTCAGAGGCACCTTCAACACTTCGTGTTTCGTCGATGGGAGGGAGCTGATCCTTGCTCTTCAAAGTCACGATGCGCGAAAAGGCAATAGAGCCTAATCATGTGCCATGTGTCCCTCTTTAATCGGACGACCCTGACCATCCTTGGTGATACTGTGGGCCCGGGTCCTGGATGCCTTCGCATTTCACATTTCGCAGTTGGGAGGAGGTTGGTCCTTGTTCTTCAAAGTTGTGATGCGCGAAGAGGCGATAGAGCCTAATCGTGCACCACATGTCCCTCCTTAATCGGATGGCCTGGATCATTTCGACGAGACTGTGGGCCCGGGTCCTAGATGCCTTCACATCTCGCGTTTCGTGGCTGGGAGGAGGTTGATCCTCGCTCTTCAAAGTCATTATAGGCGAAGTGGTGATAGAGCCCAATTGTGTGCCACCTTTCCCTCCTTGATCGGATGGCCCTGAACATCTTCGACGATACTGTGGGCTTGGGTCCTGGACGCCTTCGCATCTCACGTTTTGTGGCTGGGAGGAGGTTGGTCCTTGTTCTTCAAATTCGCGATGCGTGAAGAGGTGATAGAGCCTAATCGCACACCACATGTCCCTCCTTGATCAGACGGCCTGGATCATTTCAGCGAGAGTGTGGGCCCGGGTCCTGGATGCCTTCGCATCTCGCGTTTCGTGGCTGGGAGGAGGCTGATCCTCGCTCTTCAAAGTCACAATAGGCGAAGTGGCTATAGAGCCTAATCGTGCACCATCTGTCCCTCTTTGATCGGACGACCCTAGATCATTTTGACGAGACTGTGGGCCCGGGTCCTGGACGCCTTCGCATCTCACGTTTCACGGCTGGGAGGAGGTTGGTCCTTATTCTTCAAAGTCATGATGCAGGAAGAGCTGATAGAGCCTAATCACGCACCACGTGTCCCTCCTTGATTGGAAGGCCTGGATCATTTCAACGATATTGCAGGCCCGATTCCTGTGTTAAACATGGTGCAATTCCGTCGGCCCCAAATATCCACCGACGACGATCTGCAACATCGATCGATCCTCTCTGCTAAATACTAGAGCCACCCGCCTGCTTGCAATTTTAACCTGAAAGGGATTTTCTATGTGTTTCACATCGTGATCATGGATGTGACCTTGGACATAATTCATTTGTTAGGTTTTTTAAGCCCCATTTCTTCACATTTACGCCACGGGCTCGAATCTTGGAGAGAAAACACCCCCTTGCATGAATTTGTGCTAACACAGAGTTTGAAATCGCCGAAGTAAATCCTGACCATTGGTCGTCAGGGGAGGTACATGTTAACAGATATGAGGCTCCAGGAAGAATAACTTTGAAGGTTTCAGTTGAGAGTTGAAACTCTTGAAACCCAAAGTCTAGAGTGAATATGGATCGTCATATTTAGAGAGACGCATGGTGACATATCGCGAGCTTTTGGAGGAAAGAAGTGGGTGAAAGCGCCGAAGTCCCGAAGGAGATCTCGATCGTTGATCAAGGAGGAGGTCGAAGGACCATTGACTTGGTCTTGGTTGAAAAGTGTTGAAGTCCCAAAGAGGACCAGGGCCGTTGATTTGGATTTCAAAGGTGTTAGAATATCCAACACTCTGGAAGGATTCACTCCGAATATTTTTGTTTGTGGAGAGAAGATACAGATCGTTGATCTGAGTAGATGCATGGCGTCCGATATACAACTCCAGGTACAGAGGACTCTGGGAGAAAGGGGTGAATGAAGGAGCAAGAACTCCTGAAGGTTGGAGAGTCGGAGCTCATCATAATTGTCTATTTGTTAAGGATAGGTGTCAATAAATATTCAACTCTGGAAGATAGAAATTGACGGAGGAAGTGAAAGTTGAGAGTTGAAACTCCTGAAACCTGAACCACGAAAAAAAATCACAGCCGTTGATTTTGAAAGCTTAGATCTGATCTGTAGATTTGGAAAGGATAGATCTGAGATGTTAATTGAGAAGCATCGTCAAGGTCATAAGATCGAAGGTCCCATTGCATTGCAGAGAATGAAGGTGTGCGAAATTTAAAATGTTGAGGGCGAGCCGCAATCCAGACCACGGTTTTGGAGAAAGGACACGTGGAGGCTCAAGGTGAATTTTGGGGATAAAAGTTGTTTGGTTTCAAACCATACTTGGCCACGCTCGCAATCGTGTGGTTACGTAAGGCCATCACGCAAGGTCATATCAAGGAAGGGGCTTATTATAAAAGGATCTAGCACCCATACTCTGATATTTCGTAGGCACGAAGGGGAAGGTCACAGGTGCCATTAGACCTGCACCCGAAAGTCAAAGGGTTCTGTGTTTAATTACAGAGAGAGACCATCAGGGTCTCAAAGATTCATTTGGCTTCAGAATCGGAGATCCTTGACCGGGAGGTCGGACTAGTTCCTCGACTTTCCAAATTAGAAACCATGAACAGAGAATCTGTCCTTTAAGAAAAGAGAAAATTTTTATGCCCCGTCGTGGGTGTGTTACAAATTGGTATCAAAGCATGGTTACAACACTTGGCCTGCTTGGGCTCATGTACGAGTCGCGTAAGGAGGTATTGTTATCTACATTTACTCCTTGAGGAGAAGGACTGCAGATTGAACCTATGATTTTTGTAATTCTTGTTGAATTTCAGCAGAAGAATTTCTTTAGCCCTTTGTTTAAGTGATAGCTACTTTTATCGGAGTAGGGATATGCTAATTAACATTTATAATAAGACTTGATTGTGGATAGTTGAAGGTGGCAGGGTTCTGTCAAGGGAAGCTGAAGTATGGGTAGTTGGAACTTCAGGCACTAATGATGGTGGATTATATAATGGTTAATACCTTTGTGGGCTTAAAGGAATTTTATAGGATCAGGTAGGATCTTTGGAAGTTATAGTTACTGCTTTAAATTAAAATCAGAGTATATAACTCCTCATGACCAGAGAAGTTTTTCTTGATAGACGTTGTCACATAAAGATGAAAGTGACCCTGGTTTGGTATTGCCATGAGACAAGGCAACATCAATACAAGATATGATTGTGAGATTAGTCCTGTAAGTGATTGAAATATCAAACTAAAGGACACTAATGATAAAATTAAACTATCAAGCAAATGCATGAGGTAAAAAGGTGCAAGAGATGCACCTAATTATACATGAATGTGTATACATGATCATAAGGATGATTGGAAGATCCTTGGGAACAAGGATATAGAAGCCTGATATGTCCATGTGTGTGAATGACATGGAAAAAGTTCAAGCAATAAGCTAGTAGGATGAATACTTATCCATGTTTAATTATGCTTGAGTGCATAGGTTTAATGCACTGTGGAGCTTCCTAATATGAAGCCTGATTTTAATACGAGTTAGGTATGAACAATATTGAATGTGCAAGTGATGCACATGTATGATATAAGAGTATAGCTATAGATACGATATGGTTTCCCCGATGAGTGAAATATAAAGAAAAAATTGCTCTTGTCCAGAATAAATGAATACTACGGATGCATGGATGACTCCATTCCGAAGAGTCATGAAAGTTATGTTCCAAATAATAGCTTGAGGGGGAATGTATTCCCTTTACTCATGAAATACTAATATAATTAGATAAAAAGGGTAAATAAGCAAAGATGCCTTGTTGTCATAATAAGAGGCAAATGATTATGCCTTTGAGAATCACATGAGAAGGATTGTGAACAATCTTGAGTTGACTGATCTTAAAGGTAGAGATGTAGGTGGGCTGTGAAACATACCTATGACCTCTATAGGCAGGTTTAGGATTATGAATATGGTTAAGTACATCATGGATGTAAGTTAACAAAACCATAATGTGTATGGATACATAATTTGGGTACATGACAAAGATGCATGTTTATATTCCTTATGGGATATTTGGTAAACTTTTGAAGCTAAATCAAGGTTGAGGCCATCACAAATAGTGATGGATATGCAATAAGGAAGTTGCACGCTGAAGGAGTTCCTTGTGGAGGAACTGTGTGAAGACTTTGTCGGGAAAACAAAGTCACAACCTTAATGACTGCTGATAATTAAGTAGTGAGCCACAAGCTTATATATATATATATATATATATATATATATATATATATATATATATATATATATATATATATATATATATATATATATATATATATATATATATATATA
>JZKD02S2129306.1:9694-20316 GCA_000966675.3 Picea glauca
GCCTTGAAAATGATAGAAAGTCAATGAATACACTCCACTTCAAGGGGGAAACCTCCTTTTACAGTATATCCAATTCACAAGACAAAAGTATGATGATCCTAAGACTAGGTCTCCTTGGTGTGTGTGGGGGGGGAGACAAAGGGCACAATTATAATGAAAGGGTACAATGAAAGGCTATATCCAACCTACTAATATAACAAATAAAATAATATTGAATGTTTATTAGGGACTTAACATAGCCCCCCTCTTTAAAAACAAAATACCTCAAAGCTTGCAATTGAGGGTGTTTCTTCACGAACTGCTCATTTTTCCATGTATCTTCTTCCAGAGGCATATTCTTCCACTTGATTAGTTACTCCATAATGGCTATATTCTAAAGAGATAGAGAATGTTGATCTATAACTTTTTCTAGTTCAAAAATCAAGTTCCCTTCTTCATCTAATTCTGGAAGTTCTCTTTACACCGGCATAGTTTGTCCTAAATTTTTTTTTAGGAAAGGTACATGAAAAACCTTATGAATGCAAGAAGAAGGAAAATGTAACTCTTACCCTACTTGTTCAATCCTGCAAATAATCTTGTAGGGTCCACAAAATTTTGGACCTAATTTCTTATTCTTCTTTTTCTTGAGTGTGGATTGCTTATAATGTTGAAATCTCAAAAATACCCAATCACCCTCCTCAAATTGTCTTTCATTTCGATGTTGATATGCTTGTTGTTTCATCTTGTTTTGTGCCATTTGAAGGTTTTCCTTAATAATTGTCAAAGTTTCTTTGGTATTCTTCATATGTGACTTTATTGCATGTACTTTGGACTTATCTTGCAAAAAAATAAGATACTAGGAGTTGGATATCCATAAAGGGCCTCAAATGGGGACATTGTAGTAGATGTGTGATAAGTAGTATTATACCACCATTATACAAGAGAAAGTCACTTCATCCATTGAGATTTTTTCCTAAATAATAACATTGTAGATAACACTCTAAACATTTGTTAACTTTTTATGTTTAACCGTTTGTTTGTGGATGATATGTTGAACTCGTAGCTAGTGTTATTCCACTCATCTTCCATAATTCTTTCCAAAACATTCCTGTGAATTTTGGATCTTTTTCACTTACTGTTACTTTAGGAAAACCATGAAGTCTATGAATTGTTGATGATTACAGCTATGTGAGACATCCTCCAGGACACAGACTGAGTGAGTCGACCCGAGAGAGAGCCCATGAGCTGGGTGTGCCCATGAGATGGGTCTGTGGTTCCTCTTTGAGACGGAGATGGAACGTTGTGTACCCTTGTGTGGGGTGAGGACGCCCATGAGCTGGGTGTGTGGCTCCTCTCTGAGATGGAGATGGAATGTTGTGTACCCTTGTGTGGCGTGAGGTCCCATAAGTTGTGTGTGTCGTTCTCTCTTAGATGGAGATGAAACGATGTACTGGTCTCCTCTATAAAGAGCATTGAGATGATGTGATACTCCAGATGATTCTCCTATGAGATGCAATGAGAAAGAGATATGTTGAGTAGGATGTGCCTATGGTTGAGCATAGGTGAACGTGATCCTAAAGTTTGAGCACTAGTGACTGTGATTCTCCTATGAGACGCGGTGAGATAGAGATGTGGACGTCCATGTGGCTGAGCACAGATGGATGTGCCCTTTGTGGTTGAGAACTAGTGGGTGTATGAGATCCCTTGCTATATTGTTCAAGAGTCAAACTTACTTGTAACTCTATTTGTGATGTAAAGGGTACAGGTCAGCCCCACCATAAAGTGAAAGATAATTAATTTAAAAGATAATTAATATGGTAATTATTAATTATATTGTGAGTTATTGAGGTCTGCCCTGTTGTGCCAATAGAAACTAATTTTGATATTTCTAGTCTAATATAAATAAAGTTAAATTCCCCATCAAGGAATCACAATACAAGTGTGAGTTTGGAAATTTCAGCAAGTACTTGTTCTTGGGCTGAAGTGCACACCTCTCTTGGGCGCTAGTCTTCTAGGCTTTGTGAGCACCCTTTTGTGTGCTAGGTTTATGGTGTGGAAGGTCTTTATCTTGAAGAATATAGCAACGGATCGACTGGGTTTTCTTCCCTTGTTGAGAATGGATTCCCATGATAATTATTGTGTACTCGTGCATGGTATTTCTTCTTGTGATCTTGGTTGCTGCAACAAATTGTTAATGGTGAAACTGCAATTGTCTATGGTTCAAGTAAAATGCTAAAATTGGAATGAAATTTATGATTGAGCATAGATTAATGAAAAATCAACATGGTATCAGAGCATAGTTCTTGAAGAACCTATTTCACAAGAAACTTCCAGTCATCCCCTCACTTCTACAAAATCGTATGGCCTTCTTAAGGTTTCCAGAAATTATGTACGACCTTCCTTTATGAGGTGTTTCATCACTTGCTACTTGGAAACTGAGGATAAAAAGTGAATAGGAGTGTATGGCCTCCTTCAACGACCTCTAGCAATATTCAGATTGCATTCCCTAGCATTTTGATTTTTTTGGCCCTAGGTTTTCGCAAATTTTTGTAGAAATTTCAGAATTAGGGCTTCTGCAGCTCATTGAAGGAGCTATTTAGATCACCAATGTTCTTCTATCTCTCAAGTCTTATTTTTGGCATTCATAAGCCCAACAAAATCTGAAATTGCTATCCTATTCTAGTCGTTAGGTTTTCTAGCCCAATTGACAAGGGTTTATGAAGAATCTAAAAATATGATGAACATAACCATGATGGAACACAAGCTTGATGGATCAAGCAAACTCAATTCCTAGAAGCCAAGAATTCAAGGAGATGAATACATCAACATCTCATCACTCTCAAGTATGGTCCCCACCAATGATAAAACTTGGTTAATTGATAGTGGTGCCTCCAGGCACATGACCGGTTTTAGAGATCACCTAACAATTTTTGTTGAGAAAGAGACGCATCTACATGTTGTTCTTGGAGACGATGCAAAATATAATGTGAAAGGGGTTGGAAATTCTACCTTCCAACTAGATTCACATATGCAGCTCCAACTAAGTGAAGTAACATATGTACTTGGGATGAAGATGAACCTTGTCTCCATTTCTGCCTTGGAAGACAAAGGATAAAAGGTTACCTTTTCAAAAGGAAGAGTTCTTGCATGGCGCAAAGACTCACATATAAATTATTCCAAGGTAATTGGTGTTCGTGAAAGAATCTTGTATAGATTAACCATCAGACCAGTCCAGGCACTCTTACATGACACTATCATCTTGAGTGAGCTATGGCATAGAAGACTTGATAACATTCATTATAAAGCTCTCCCAACTCTAGGAAAAATGGTAACAGGCCTTCCATAGATACAAATTTAGCATAAAGTTGTTTGAAAAGGTTGTGCTCTTGGAAATAATGTTAAAGGGTCCTTCTTAAGAAGTGACAATAGATCCAAGGAAATCTTGGACTTGATACATTCAAATGTGTGTGTACCAATGATTTTTGCCTCTCTAAATATGTATTTGTACTATGTACACTTCATAGATTATCACTCTCGAAAAACTTGGATTTACTTCCTGAAGAACAAGGATGGAGTCCTTGCAAAATTTCAAGAATTCAAAGCTCAGTTTGAGAACCTGACTGGAAGAAAGATCAAGGTACTAAGATAAGATAATGGAGGAGAATACACCTCCAAGGATTTCATTAATTTATGTATTGAAGCGGGGATCAAGAGGGAGTTCACAATTCCTTACAACCTTCAGCAAAATGGGGTTGTAGAGAGGAAGAACATAACTATCATCAAGGAAACCAAAGCAATGATACATGATCAGAGTCTACTTATGACTCTATGGGAAGAAGCATGTATGAAAAAAGTGTATGTTCAGAACAAGAGTCCTCATCATATCTTGAAGAACATAACTCCAGAAGAATCCTTCACTAAAGTGAAGCCTGAGATTGGACACTTCATGATATTTGGGTGCCCAGTATATTTTCATGTACCCAAAGAGAAGAGATCCAAGATAGACCCTTCAAGAACAAAGGATACATTTGTAGGATACAGTGAATCTTGGAAGGCATATCGGATCTATATTCCTGGTCAGAGACAGATTTTGATAAGAAGATATGTTACTTTTAAAGAAGAGATAGCCTTCCAAAGATCCAAATAATCTCATATGGAAATTGTTAGTGAGACAATGCCTTCTCCCCCTTCAGCAGTTCAGAGGGAGATAGACATTGTTCCAATTGATCCAGTTGTTTTAGCTGATCCAGTGTCACCAATTGACATGCCTGAAGATATTGCAGTAGCACATAAAAGGCATTCTTGGTCCTGAAAAACTCTATAGGAAGTAGAGGGAAATACAACCCCTCAAGGGACAACCAGAGAGAGCAAGAGACCAAATATATTCTCAAGCTACCTTTCATCTATGAGCCACATTTTTTACTCTAATATTTCTTGTCATGGAGAAGCTTTAGGTGAACAGGTATTGCAAGATGCCATGACAAAAGAATATCTGTCTATATTGAAAAATGATGTATGAGATATTCTTTTGAGACCAAAGGGAAAGTCTGTAATGACTTCGAAATGGATTTATAAAATCAAGCATGCATCCAATGGAAGCATTGAGAAATACAAAGCGATATTTGTAGCCAGAGAGTTCTCGCAAGTAGAGGGAGTTGACTATGATGAGACATTTTCTCCAGTAGTCCGATACACTTCCATCTATTCTATCATTGCACTATTTGCTTCCATGGGTTAGAAACTACATCAGATGGATGTAAAGATAGTTGTTCTCAATGGTGAAATTGAGGAAGAAGTTTATATCGAGAAGCTAGAAGGATTCGTTATACACAACGAAAAATCTCATGTGTGCAGGTTGAACAAATCCCTGTATGGACTAAAACAAGCACCTCATTATTGGTACAAGAAGATGGATGGATTCCTGATGAGTTTGGGCTTCAGCAAGAGTGTTGTTGATCCAAACCTATATTATCACACCGATGGCAATGAGTGCTTAATATTAGTCCTATATGTGGACAAACTTTTCCTCACTGATTCAGAGAGACTCATTATTGAATGCAAACAAGCACTGACTGCTAAATTTGAGATGAAGGATTTAGGCTTGATGCATTACTTTCTGGGAATAGAAGTATGGCAGAGGACAGATGAGATTTTCCTAAGTCAAGGAAAATATACTGTGGAGATATCGAAAAAGTTTGGTATGACAGAATTCAAATCCATGCCTACACCAATGGTGACGGATTTGAATAAAATAAGTGATGTTGATTCAAGAGAGATTGATCCACACTTGTACAGATAGTTGATTGGATCACTGATGTATCTGGTTAACACTAGACCTAATATATGCTATGCAGTGAATTTTCTTAGCCAGTTCATGAGTCAACCGAGTCAAACTCACTGGATAGCAACAAAACATGTATTGAGATACCAATGAGGAACAGTTGGATATGGCCTGAGATATGCCTCCAGTGTAGACTTGATCTTACAGGGATATGCTGATGCAGATTGGGCATGGAGCGCAGTGAACCGAAAGAGCACCTTCATTTGTTGATTTACTTTAGGGTCTGCCATGGTTTCCTAGTGTACCAGGAAACAGATCTATGTGGCATTGAGTATCACAGAGGAAGGGTACATAGCATTGAATGTGGCAGTACGGGAAGCAGTGTTTCTTCACAAACTTCTAATAGATTTATTTGATTATGAGATGGATCCTACTACTATTCATTATGATAACCATAGATGTGTGAAGCTCTCTAAGAACCATTTGTTTCATGATAGATCAAAACACATCGAGATAGAATATCACTATATCAGAGACATGGTGTAGATGAAAAAAACACATGTGAAATGCCTTCCTACCCATGAGCATATTACACCCATATTCACCAAACCGCTTGCCAAGATGAAGTTTGAGTAATTCTGTGAGAGACTTGACCTAGTGGAGAATGCCTCCCTAGCTGAGAGGGAGTGTTGATGATTACAGTTGTGTGAGACATCCTCCTGGACATAGACTAAGTGAGTCGACCAGAGAGAGAACCCATGATTTGGGTGTGTGGTTCCTCTCTAAGATATAGATTGAATGTTGTGTGCCCCTCTATGGGGTGAGGAATCCCATGAGATGGGTGTGCCCATAATATGGGTGTGTGGTTCCTCTATGAGATGGAGATGGAATGTTATGTGCCTCTATGTGGGGTGAGGAAGCCCATGAGTTGGGTGTGTCTTTCTCTCTAAGATGGACATGAAATGATGTATTGGTATCCTCTATGCAGAGAATTGAGATGATTTGATAATTCAGATGATTCTCCTGTGAGACACAGTGAGAAAGAGATCTGTTGAGTAGGATGGGCATGTGGCTGAGCACAGGTGAATGTGATCCTAGTGGTTGAGAACTAGTGAGTGTGATTCTCCTATGAGACGCAGTGATATAGAGATTTGGACATCCTTGTGGCTGAGCACTAGTGGGTGTATGAGATCCCTTGCTATATTTTTCAAGAGTCATACTTACCTGTAACCCTATTTGTGATGTAAAGGGTACAGGTCAGCCCACCATAAAGTGAAATATAATTAATGTAAAAGATAATTAATATGGTAATTATTAATTATATTGTGAGTTATTCAGGTCGTCCATGTTGTTCCAATAGACACTACTTTTGATATGTCTAGTCTAATATAAATAAAGGTAAATTCCCCATTGAGGAATCACAACACAAGTGTGAGTTTGGAAATTTCAGCAAGTACTTGTTCTTGCGCTGAAGTGTGCACCTCTCTTGGGCGCTAGTCTTCTAGTTTTTGTGAGTACCCTTTTGTGTGCTAGTTTTATGGTGTGGAAGGTATTTATTTTGAAGAATATAGCAAAGGATTGGTTGGGTTTTATTCTTTTGTTGAGAAGGGTTTCCCAGGATACTTTTTGTGTACTTGTGCATAGTATTTCTTCTTGTGATCTTCGTTGCTGCAACAAATTGTTCATGGTGAAACTGCAATTGTCTATGGTTCAAGTAAAATGATAAAATTTGAATGAACTTCATGCTTGAGCCTAGCTTAATGAAAAATCAACGTGAATTTCCTTCACAAACATTTATTCCACTTGGCTTGTTGTATATCTCCTTTGAATTCCTAAAAAATGTGCATATTTTGTGAGTTTATTGAACGACCACAAAAATGGAATCCTTACCTTCAGATTTTGGTAACCATGTAATGAATTCCATTGATGTCTCTTCCCATATTTGATTAGGTATGTGTAATGGTTGAAGTAACCCTATAGATTTTACTATCTCTCCTTTATTTCTTTGGAAAACCCGACATTCTCTTAGAAGATTTTGAATATCTTTCTTCATTCCTTCCCAAAATAAATATGTTTTTATCCTTTGATATATTTTAAGGAACCTTGCATGTCCTACCATCGAATATTCATGGGAATCCCTTAATATTTGTTGCTTAAACTTTGATTTAAGGCATAGAAATATTCTACCTTTCTACCAAAGTATATCTCCCTTCCACTCCCAATGTTCTATACAATTCATCCCTTCCTTTATACATTGTATTTTTTGTTTAGTATTGTTGTCATTTTTCCATTCATATAGAGCTTATTTCATCCACACAGGAATAGAATATGTAATAGAATATAATCTTGAGGCTTCTTCTATTCTAGAAAGAGCATCTTCTACTACATTTTTCTTCCCCTTTTGTAGATTATTTCAAAATCAAACCCATTTTTTTTGCTACCCATTTTTGTTGTTCTTTTGATGACAATATTTCAATGCTCTAAAAAGTACTTTAGGCTATCATGTTCTTTCTTGACTTTAAAGTGCCTCCCAATAATATATTGTCACCATTTTTTTATTCCATGTAAAATTATTTCAATATATTTTTCATATGTAGATTTCACCAAATCTTTTCCCTTGAATTGTTTTCTTTCAAAATACAATGGTATCCTTTCTTGTGTCAATACTACTCCCATTACTAATCCTAATGCATCACATTATACTATCGATGTTTTACCAAAAATAGGTGCTATCAATACTAGTGTAGAAGACATGGCATCCTTTAAGAGAGAGAATGAAAAGGTATCCTTACCATTCCCTACAAATCAATATTTCTTCAAGAGAGATGTGAGTTGGCCTGCAAGGCGTACATAATTCTTAACAAAGAAATTATAATTGTAGATTTTCTAAGATACATGCACATAATATCTAGCTAACAATCAGACGTACACAGTTTTTCAATGGTGTGAAGAGAAGACAAAAAATGGATAAAAGAATGAAAATAATTTATAGTATCTATATTCCACACTAGAAGAGTCAATAATTTACAATAGATGTAGGCTACATGAGTAACTAATGCACCATATTAATGATCTATAGAGAACTGGACACTCGCTGACAGACACTAGAGAATATAGATTTATCAGTAGAATCCATAGATTTATTCTTATAGATATTTTTCCTTCCCTTTCTCTCACCCATATTTTCCTTCAAGGATGATAGCTTCCCATTGGGAGAAGAACCTTTCTCTACTTCTTTACCTTTTGAGAAACATTTTAGAGGAATTTTTTACGAGAGAAAAAACCACCCACCTCATTTGATTCCTCTAAGTCATTCAGTGATTATATGTCCACCAAAGGAGAGGTTTCCATAATGGGCTTCTTCTTTTTCTTTTGAGACTCCATATTTATGAGTCCACAAAAGTTAAAGCTTTCTTCTGAATAGGGGAAGATGAACCTACGATATCCTCTTTTATAGTACCTATATTAATAGAGAAACCCTCCCTTAATAACCATTTTTTAGACTAGGAGACATAACTTTAGCTCTCGTAATATCATTAATGATCTTTTCCAAAATGTCTGAGGGTTCATCATAAATTTTCTTACCTTTCAACACTAACAATTTGGGAGGTTTATCTGAAGATACATTTCATTGCTTGACCTTTATATCATATTCCTCCATATGCTCAACAACCACCTCCTCATCATCAGGGGGATCTACTTTTGGGTAGGTGCATTTGAGATGACCATACAAATGTCACACAGAACAACAAAAAATAATCTCTGAATAACCAATCTCTTGCTAACATGAATGATTCTCTATTTGAATATAAATGCCATTTGGAAGACCATCACCTGATTTCATTTCAATACATATCTTCGCCATCGATGTCCTATCTAAAGACCTTGTTTTCTCATGTAACATCCCGCTCTGGCGCACTGAGAAAACTTATTCTTTGAGGACACTTGCTCACAAGTGATCTTGATTTTTATGCTATTACAACTTTTGACTTTGATTACGATGCGTTATGGGTTGATGACATGTTGTTTTACTACATTGACATAGAGAGGTGTTATTGACTCGGTTTTACTGAGTGTGCAGGGTTTTGGACCTTGAGGATGCAGAGGCATCGATGGAACCCCTTGGACTTTGGATCGAGTCAGGGAGTGTGCCATTGGGGTTTGATTGTTTTACTGCGATATTAGTGCATTTAAATGGATGATATGATAGGGATATGTTCTGACATGATTTGTTGATGATGCAGGCTAACGATAGGTTGTCGACCAGACTACCATATGGAGTAAAGGGGTCACACACGACTACCAGAGAGGTTGAGGGAGAGGTGTGGATAGCAGCCCTACCACAACCTACTAGCACTCTCATCGTGGCTCAAACTATAGGTTAATGATTACCTAGTTCGAGAGGACCCACGATGTCGTGAGGGTAGACTACGAAAGTTGCTCACGATGATTCTAAGGGGCGTGCAATAAGGTGGGGGACTTATTTCTTAGAATCCCTTAGTCTCTCACAAGTTCACTTGACTGAGTGTTGACTCCAGGGGTTATTGATGTCTACCAAATCAGTAAAGAGGCGAGTGGCACCCTTGGAGCATGTAGTGCATCCTGAAGGGCACGTCACGCAAAGGAACAGATGAGGCGAGTGGCACCCTTGGAGCACCTAGTGCATCATGAAGGGCACATTGAGTTGTTGATGATAGAGGGATGAACCTAGATGACCCTAAGACAAATAACATGTTAAGTAATTTTTAAAACAATTTCCCTAATTAAATGTTGCCCAGTACGAAATTTAAGGCATAAGTCTAAATTACGCTAGTGGTAAAATTTTGTCTTCTAAAAAAAAAAAATAGTAGTAAAAATAATGAAAATAAAAACAACTTAAATAATAATTATGATCTTCGTTAAATCTTGTAACATGAAGGGAGTAAGAAATTTAATTTATTCAAAAAAAAAAGGGTAAAATTATGTTGGATCAAAATTTAAAAAGGAAGTTAATTGTTTTATTACCTTAATAAATTAAAGTATACTAATTAAATAAGAAAAGGGAAAAATGGTTAATTTTCACACCTTCCTTTTTGAGTTCTAAGAAAAAGGGGAAAGAGGAAAAAAAAAAAAAGGAAACTAGGGAAAAGAGGTAACATAAAAAGGGAAAAAGGGGAACTTAAGGGAAAAAGCGGAAAGTCAACTTAGTAAAGAATCTACCATTTAAGAGCTTCTAATTTTAAACTGAATTAGCAATTTAATAAAAATGAAAGTTATTAAAACCTGTAAGAGAATTTGGGGACACCTAGGAGTGATTCTAGGAGTAACTCTAGGTGGGTGAGGGAAATAAAGATAATTACTTAATTAAAGAAATTAATTCATG
>JZKD02S2129317.1:0-12979 GCA_000966675.3 Picea glauca
TATTGGCATGATTTGATATATTTTCTCTTGAATTTGGGGTTATTAAGAGGTGAAATATTGCCCATTGTTGTTGTTGTTTACTTATGTTTCATAACAACCCTAAGCCTGAAAATTCATGGGGTTAAAATCTGCAAAACCTGTAGTTAAGAGATGAAATTTATAAATTGTTTGATCATAGAAATTTCTACAAGCCTTCACTGGAGGGCTTTTAGTTTATGTTTTAATCTCGACTTCTCATTCTTACTAAACAAGTCCTTGAATTAACCTAGAAACAATTTGTTATCACTCCAAGAAACTCTTTAGGGTTGTAGGCTAAATATGCTTGGTAACTTAAGAATATGATATGTAGGTGTGCTTGGAACAATGGGATAACTCAATGATTAATGTAATAGACAACTCATCATACATTCAAATGAAACAATGCTTTTAGAAAACAATAATCAGACAAGATATTTTAAAGAGGGGATGAAGAATACTAATCTTGATTGCCAAATACAACTAGGTGTAGGGCTAATACAAGGTAGTAATAAATCCTTCACTTCAATTTTATGAGCTTAATAAAGAGATGACAGTCTTTAAAAGCTAAAACAAACTAAAATAAAGTACAGAAACAAGATACATGAGCAATTTTGATATTGAAAGAAAAAGGAGACTGTAATTCTATTATCCAATAAGAGTCTATAACAATAGCCAAAAATGTATTCTCAGTTTGAACCCCTATCTCTTCGAAAAGATAGACATTTATAGCCCTTTACAATCGGTTTTTTAGATCCTGAAAACTTGGATCTGTATCTAAATATAGAAAATAAAACTAACTAAATACAATTGATAAACAAAGACTAGTTCCTAGAACTCAAACTGTCTTCTATGTTGATCTTGACATCTGAACTTCATCACCTTTAGGATTATGTTGTGTCGTGGAAGGGTAAAGGCACCTGTCTTTTGTAGCTGGACTCTTTTAATAACCATAACCGAAACTTTAGTTGACCAATTTAGCATTTGGTCTCAAAATCTCCACGAATCTATGATGTTGAGTGTTTCTTGATTAGGTGGTTAATCCTTCAATGCTCTCAAACCCTTTTTAAATACTTCAAAATTGCCTCGCTCCAGCTTAGCTTTCCAAAAATTTCTTTCTGTACTTTCACCAGCTAATTCACCTTACGATCTGTTGGTTAGCTGGTGAAAGTTTTGCCTTTCATTAGCTAGCCTGTTCGTGGGAGAGTACTCCTTAGCCATTGAAACCCGTTGCTTTCACTAGCTAACATCAACCTTGCAACATGCGTTAGCTGTTAAAAAGCTTTTCACGAAATTTTATTAAAACAACCTTTATGGATCAACTTATTTCTAAGGCATGAATTTAAAACCTAAGTTTTGACACTAGAAGAATCTAAAAATAAATAGAGAATCCTACAGATGACCATGCTATCACCTACAAAATGAAACCAAGTGAATGATTCATTTTGGGAGCTAACATTTGGCTCCAATTGGGATGGATACCTCCCTGTGAGGTCACCAAGAACCTAGTTAGACTCAGTAGCCTTTATTACAATTTGAAAATTTGAAAAATGGTTTTTCTCAGTACCATTGGGCATGGAGTTATTCAAGCAATAAGAACAAAAACAAAACTGAAAAGAATATGTACAAGTAAAACAAGGCTTTAAGAAAAGCCTGATGAAAAGTAGGTTTTTAGAAAATGCCAGTTGAAAGGGCCACCTGCTACTTCTTCGCCTGCAAGATTTTGGAGAACAAAGGTAGTGTTCTGCTGAACTGTTGTTATGACAAAAGGACCGGCCCAGAGAGCATAAAATTTGTCGTGTTTCCATTTTTCTTTCCTTACTGCATCCCATTTTAAGACTAGTTCCCATGTTTTGAAAATATTTTCTTTGACTTTCTTGTCGAAAATCTCCTTCATCTTTTCTTGGTGTAATTCTGTCTTTTCCAGAAGCTGCTCTCTGTCTTGCTACAACTCTACAAGATTATGGATCCTTTGAGTTAAATCACTTGGATCAGAGTCAGTTTCTTGTAAAAAATTTGCAACTGGCAATGCAAGTTGAACAGGAAATATGGCTTTAGTACCATATACCAATTTGAAGGGGGATGTGCCAATTGACTTTTTACTTGTAACCCTGTCAGCCCATAAAGAAAATTTTAGCTTGGAATCCCAACCTCTGGTATTTTGTTCAAGCAAATTATTTATAATTCTGAATAAACTCTTATTCGATGACTCAGCTAAGCCATTTCCTCGTGGATAGTAAGCAGTAGAATGTACTAGCTGAACTCCCCACTCTTCACATAATTTTACCAAGTGTTTATCTTTAAATGCAACAACGTTATCAGTGACTATTCTCTTAGGGCAACCAAATATGGTGAATATGTTTTCTTGTAGAAAATTAATGATGATAGTGTGATTGACATTCCTGGTAGGAATGGCCTCAATCCATTTTGTAAAATAATCGGTGGCAATAAGGATCCATCTGTGCTGACTACTAGAAGGTGAGTGAATCTCACCTATGAAGTCCAGACCACATTGATGGAAGGGACATATAACCACAATAGGTTTGAGGGGGAGGGATTTTAGTTGTTGTTTTCCTGCAAACCTTTGGCACTTGTCACATGTTCTCACAAATTCACACACATCTGAAAATAAAGATGGCAAGTAATAACCAGCTCTTAAGATTTTATGTGTGGTAGTCTTCCAATAGTGATGTCCTCTGCATTCACTATTATGGAATTCAATCATGATCCTAGCTGCTTCCTCTTGGTTTATGCACCTCAATAATAACCCTATTGGATTTTTCCAGAACAATAAGTTTCCATTGATGCATAGATTCATGGCTTTGAGCTTTAAATCCCTCCCTTGTGTTCTTGTCAAATTTGAAGGGACTGATAAAGTTTACAGAAAATGAATGATGTGGCTATACCATTTACAATTGGCTAGGTGAACTGAGACCTGCATTTCTTCACTTTCTTTATCCTCTGAAGACTGAACATTATCTGCATTTACACTTACCAAATTTATCTCAAGCAGTTTACAATTTTCTTCTGCAAGAAGTTTGGCAAGGCCTTGACCTTTCACAAGTTTTGTCGGTTTGATCTCAACATCAAATTCAATTAATTTTGCTATCCACTTACTCCTTTTTCCATCTATGTCGGGTTGTATAAGCACATCTTTAACTGAACTAGAAGGTACATAAGTTATTACCTTGGCTTGAAGGATGTAAAATCTGAAGGCTTTTAATGACTTGATGAGTGTGTATGCTTGTTTCTCCAATAATTCATACTTCACCTCAGCATCCCTCAAGACTTTACTGGAGAAGGCAACTGGCTTCTCCTAATCATCGACATTTCTTTGTAGTAGTACTGCTGCTATTGTGTCTTTTGAAGCAAATGAAAAGATATAAAACTCCTTGGTGAAGTCAGGGTTGATTAAAATAGGGGTTGTCATAATGGCTTCTTTGATAGCATTGAAGGAGTGTTTGGCTTCTTCAGTCCATCTTACTTCAGAGTTCTTTCTTAACATAGAAGTGATATGCTTCATGAGTTCAACAAAGTTTGCTATAAACCTCCTGATAAAGTTTATAGTCCCAAGGAAAGATTGAATGTATTTCTTTGATCTAGGAAGAGACAAACTTTTAATAGCTTCTACTCTTTTTGGGTCAATCCTCACCCCATTGGCTAAAACAATATGTCCAAGTAATTTCCCTTCCTTGAGTGCAAAATTAGATTTCTTAGGATTAAGAGAAATGCCATACCTTCGACATTTTAGGAATGTCTTTCTCAAGTGCTGCAAATGATGTTCATGGCTGCTTGAAAAAATAGTAATGTCATCAAGATATATCAAGATGAATTTGTCTTTCTCCCCAACGAAAGCAATTTCCATCGCCCTTTGGAATGTCACTTCTGCATTCATCAATCTGAAAGACATATTTTCATACATAAACGTACCCCATGGAGTGGTAAAGGTAGTCTTTTTTCTGTCATCCAGATGGACAACAATATGATTGTATCTGGAAAACCCATCAATGAAATACATCACCTTTGATCCTGACACCTTTTGTAAAATATGTTCCATCTTAGGCAGTGGATAGTTGTCTTTCCTAGAACACTTATTCAGATTTCTGAAATCCACACAGAGCCTGATCTCTCCATTTTTTTTTCTAACAGGTACAAGATTAGCAATCCAATCTGAATACCTGAGAGGTATAATAACGTGGGCATCCAATAGCTTCTTGATCTCCCTTTCCATGGTAGGCAGCAACATAGGACTGAAAGATCTAAGTTTCTGCCTAAATGGTTTTGTATCTTTGTTCAGGGGAATATTGTGTTGAATTACTTCAGTGCCGAATGTCTTTAAGTCATCATATTGCCAAACAAAGATGTCAACAAATTCTTTTAACAGCTCACCGTAATCAACCTTTTGTTTTTCAGTCAGATGTGAAGCTAAGTTGACATATTTAGGATCCTGTTCACTGGCTACATTATATTGAAAAACTTCTAAGTCTTCTTCCCTCTTTTCCAATTTGACAGCCACATCATTGTTATCAAAAAGATTTTCTAAAGGGACCAAACCTTTAGGGATTCTGTTAGTGGACAATTGTACTAATTCATGTGCTGCAATTTTACTTCTGAAATTTGTCTTCTCAACTTCATCGTCATGTTCATTCTCCTGATCAATTTGCAAATCTGCGAACTCATTTATCACTGCAAGAAATCTAGTGAGTTCAACATCATCCTCGAAAACCTTCCAGAATTTTACATTATTAGGGAGTGATGGTCTATACTTTACTTGGATTTCGTAATTCAATTTAGGAGGTAAAGGAGGAATAAAAGCACAGGCTGACATAGATAATGAATCATCCAATTCATTCATTGCTCTGGGTATGAATGAAATCTTGAAATCTGTAAAAGTATGGATCGCTGTCAAAACTTCATCTCTATAGGCTTTCAGCCTGACATGTTTTGCTTGAAAGGACTTGTTTACCTACTGAATGATTAAATCTGCGTCTCTAAATACCTGTAATATTTGAATCTTCATCTCTTTGGCTGCATCTAATCCCAGGAGCAGTGCCTCATACTTTGCAATGTTGTTAGTCACTTTAAAATCAAGCTTAAAGGACAAATGAGAAGTTTGCTTTGAAGGAGAAATTAACACCACTCCTGCTCCTGTTGATTCTTTGGTACAAGCACCATCAAAGAGCATGGTTCAAAGATCATCTTCTGCTACTTCTGTGGACTGAATTGTGGGCTCCTGAGCAACAATGAATCTGGTAATGAATCATCAATTTGTAAAATGCAAGATCCCATACCTCTGTCAACTGAATAAATAGGATGATTGGTTGGATTTTGTTCATCACTAATTACATATGCAAGCTATGATTCCATGTATAACCTTATGTTTACTCCTCCAAAAATAGGGATAGTAGCATAGGAGAGATCCATTTGAAGAGTGCCACCTAGCCTCTTCATCCACGCTCTTGATAACAAGCATCCAAATTTAGGTGGGATCTCTGCCACTACTATATCCATAACCATAGTTTTCATGGATGCTTGGGTTAAAGTTAAAGCCAAGTACTTGATCATTCCGAGACATTTGACTTTCCGAGAGTCAAAAGAGAAAAGATCATGGTAAGACTTAGTAATCTCTAACCCAAGCTCATCCATGACCGCCTTTGGCATTAAGTTGTGAGAAGCACCGGAGTCCAACAAACAATTATGTAGTGTTTTGTCATGAATGTTTAGAGAGATGTAAAAAGGTGGACAACTTTCATCTCTATATTCTATCATTTGGCCCAGAGTAATGGTTGGCTTTTCATCATATATATTGAGAATATCAGCAGAAGGGGATATGGATTTGGGATCCAGAGTTTTGAGGATATCTTTCTTGAATGTTTCAATTTTCATTAACTCAACCAAAGGGATGGGAATTTTAGTTTTCTGTATTTCAGCCTCAAAATTAAAAGAATAGGAGATTTTATGAAAGACCTTTACCTCATTTAGAGGATCTTTTTGAATGCTTTGCTGGTCAACAGGGGTCTGATTTTTATGAATTTGTTGTTTGACTGGGACAACAGTCTTCTTGGGAGGAATTGGTGCGTTTGCTTTTAAAGAATCTATTTGTTTTTCCTCTGATGTCTGATCCTTTTGCTTGAAAGGAGCTGCACTCTTCTTGGGAGAAGCTAGTGCATTCTGTTTGGCAACATTGGACTTAGATATGAGATTATATCCATTCTTCTCTTCCATTTGAAATAGGCCATCATCAACAGAACTTTCATTTATCTGTTCAATCATTAATGAGTCTTCATAGTCATGTTGTGTCATATAAGATTTCCCTGTCTCCTCTCCAACACAGTGAATATTATCTTCTCCATCTTCTTGATAATCACCTTCATCTTCATCCATCACGACATTTTGAAGAGGAGCCTTTATCCTCTGATCCTCAGTAGGATTCCTTTCTCTTTGCAAAATCTGCAATGGTTGATTATTACTTCTGAAGTTGTTGGGATTTTGATTTGGGTTTCTACCTGCATAATCATAAGTGCCCCTTCCCTTAACAGGTTTCTTATTTTCAATTTTGAGTTTAGATATCTCAGAGGTAAGAGATTCTAACATCTTATCCATTTTATCTAACTTTGGGTTTGCATTGGATGAAGAAGAAGCTTCGTCTCTTGGTTTTCTTCTATCAGTGTTTCCTTTCAACTTATGGGAAGCCAATATATTTGATTCCACCTCAAGGGAAGCATCTTGCATCAGAGATAGTGTTGGTGACCTCCTTTCTCTCAAAAATAAATAGAACTCTGAGTCAAAAGAATCGGAATATGTGATTTTGGCAGAGGCATCTGAAGGTTTTATCTCTGCTGGTATTTTACTGTACATCCGGTTAACCCTTTTAGTGAAATCAGAGACTGACTCACCATTTTGTTTCCTTAGATTTCCAAATTCAGTGATATAGTATAGAAAATCTCTTCTATCACCCCAGTGTTTCAAGAAGGTATCATCCAATTGCTCAATGCCAGCTATTGAGCCAGCAGGGAGTTCTTTGAACCACTTCCTAGCAAGGCCATCTAAACTTTGGACAAAGACTCGTGTCCAAACATATTCTTCCTCAATATTAAGGTTTTCAGCATAACTGTGAAAAGACTCAATATGCTCTTCAACAATCACATCGCCCTCACCTATGAATTTGGGCATATACTTCTGATAGTCTTTTGTCGGCATAGCTGATACTAGGTTTGGCAATATTAGTGGCGCATACCTAGAAACTAATATTTTTTGCATCTTTGTCAAAGGAGTTGGTGCAACCATAATGATCAGGGGTGAGAGAGATGATAGTTTTTTCTTTGATTCCTCAACACTGGGGGAATGTAAAGGAGGTGAATTCTCTAATGGGAAAGAGGTCTGATATGAGGCTCTGTAAACATTTGCAAGTTGTTCAACCAAGTTTTCTTCACCTTTAGCAGACAACTCTTGAAGAAGATGCTCTACAACAAGGAGGCTAGTGTAAATGTTTAAATGATCTTCTTTCTGATGTGAATGAAAATACTCAAGAGAGGAAGAACTATGATTTCTTTCTAAGGATTTAGATGACTGTTCAACAAAGTCTAGATTTATCAATTCTTCAGCAATGACATTTTGCTATTTATAAAAAATAAGTGACTCTTCCACAGTGGTTACAGCTTCTTTTTCACTGGCAATTTTAGTGGAAGATGATTCAATGTTTTATGTAGTAGATTTTTCAGAACTAAAGAGAGGATTACCTTCTATGTCTGATCTTGAAGTTTGACCCTGGAATGGTTTTCCTCTTCTGAGACTTAGTTCTGGATTGGGCATTGGTGTGACAGGTGATTCTTGTGGGTTCTCCCTGGTACTGATCCTCTTGGGAGCCAGAATGAACCTGTGGAGTCGCCAGATAGATAATTACAACCAACATGATATATAATCTTTGTCTATCATCAAAGATAAGCTTTGTGTCGTATCCCAGGAAATCTGAGCTTCGGTCTCGGATCCCTGGCAATGGCGCCAATTTGTTATCACTCCAAGAAACTCTTTAGGGTTATAGGCTAAAGATGCTTGGTAACTTAAGAATATGATATGTAGGTGTGCTTGGAACAATGGGATAACTCAATGATTAATGTAATAGACAACTCATCATACATTCAAATGAAACAATACTTTTAGAAAACAATAA
Source organism: Picea glauca (assembly GCA_000966675.3). NCBI lineage: Eukaryota > Viridiplantae > Streptophyta > Pinopsida > Pinales > Pinaceae > Picea > Picea glauca. The sequence goes on from JZKD02S2129317.1 coordinate 8,186, forward strand.
TCAGACAAGATATTTTAAAGAGGGGATGAAGAATACTAATCTTGATTGCCAAATACAACTAGGTGTAGGGATAATACAAGGTAGTAATAAATCCTTCACTTCAATTTTATGAGCTTAATAAAGAGATGACAGTCTTTAAAAGATAAAACAAACTGAAATAAAGTACAGAGACAAGATACATGAGCAATTCTGATATTGAAAGCAAAAGAAGACTGTAATTCTATTATCCAATAAGAGTCTATAACAGTAGCCAAAAATGTATTCCCAGTTTGAAGCCCTATCTCTTCAAAAAGATAGACATTTATAGCCCTTTACAATCGGTTTTTTAGATCCTGAAAACTTGGATCTGTATTTAAATATAGAAAATAAAACTAACTAAATACAATTGATAAGCAAAGATTAGTTCCTAGAACTTGAATTGTCTTCTATGTTGATCTTGACATATGTACTTCATCACCTTTAGGAATCTGTTGTGTTGTGGAAGGGTAAAGGCACCTGTCTTCTGTAGCTGGACTCTTTTAATAACTATAACCGAAACTTTAGTTGACCAATTTAGCATTTGGTCTCAAAATCTCCACGAATCTCTGATGCTGAGTGTTTCTTGATTAGGTGGTTAATCCTTCGATGCTCTCAAACCCTTTTTAAATACTTCAAAATTGCCTCACTCCAGCTTATCTTTCCAAAAATTTCTCTCTGTACTTTCACCAGCTAATTCACCTTACGATTTGCTGGTTAGCTGGTGAAATTTCTACCTTTCACCAGCTAACTGGTTGTAAATTTACCCTTTGTGCTGGTGACAGTTCTGTCTTTGGCCAAAAAGGAACCTTTCATCTCCAAAACTGTTATTTTACCAAAAAAATAGCGTGCCTTTGATTTATCTCCCTGCATATTTACAACAACTTGTGCCAGTACTTGTAGATCTGGATGTGACTTACTCTTCTGCTTCAATTTCTTAATTTTCCTCTTAAGGCGTTTTGCTAACCACCACAAACTGTTATAGTCCTTGGTGATTTTCTTCTTTCTCTTTTTGTCTTTGACACTCTGACGAGCCAAATTCTCAATGTTGCATTTGTCTTTGCAAAATTGTCAGATAGGGATTTGTATCTTGCCTTGATTACTCTTTCCAAAACCTCCTGTTGTGCAATCACCTCTTTCAGTTCCTTAAATTTTTGTGATTTCTTTGACTTTTTACTCTTTGATGTTTCACCTTCATCAATGGGAGTAAAAGTCTCACAGTCTTGTGCAATTTCCATGGAGTGTTCATGGATTTTAATGGCTGGACTTTCATCTTCTTGCTCTGGCTCTGTTTCTGAGTCTGTGTATGGAAAATTGAGAATATTTGTCTTTTTTACTGTAGGCTTCTCTAAATTGGTTTCAAAATCTAATTTTTTCTTTGCTCTTTTAGACTTTATGCTAGAAATCCTGTCCTCTGGTGGTCCTGGAAGAGCTCTCCTCCTCCTTGATCTGCTCTGAGGAGTTAACTGCTTTTTTCCAGTTTTCTTCTGCTCATTCATGGGTTGAGTTTGGGTCTCAAAGCCTTCCCAAAAAAGAAAATGTCGCCAAGTCCTTCCTCTTTGTCTTAGTTCTTCTAGAATTATCAGTTTGATCAAGCCAAAATGACAAAGGGTGTTTTTTATGCTTAGAGGTTCAACTCTAATATTTTTACATACTTTGGTTAGGCTTTTGTGAAGGAAGAAAGGTAAATTCAGGAGGGTCTTCTGTGTGAAATGATCTAAAAGTTTGAAATGATATAACATTAGCTTGTCATACTTGCCTTATAAGGTGTTATAGAGTTGAATGCCTTTAAACAGGTCCTGCCATTCATCTTCCAGATGAGAAACTGGCATGCTTTTCTTCCAGGTGATGTCTCTAAATTCTGCCTTAAGGTATACCCTAAAATGCAAATTCTTGGTTGATGTTGTCTTAAACCAGCTTTGGCCTGTTCTGGGTAAGCTGGTTGTTGTGGCAATGGAAGCTTCATCGACTATCATTTCTACAGAACCCACACTAGCTTTGTTTCCATCATATGATTTAGCAAATGCTTCAGCTGTTATTTGGTGGCAACCATTTTGTAACCTTTCAACATAACTCATGCAGCCTGCGTCTGAGAAATGTTTTTGCACATCTAGATGCGACTGTAAGAATGACAGGCTATCCAATTCTTTCCTTAGTAATAAACCACTTCGTTTCCTTTCCATCTGTGACTCAAACCTCGGTTTTGTTGCAGACAGTTGTCATGGTGATTTCCTGATTGAGCCAAGGTTTTAGCACTGGTGAAAACTTTCAGTGTTGCTAATTCAAACTATGGAACCATACCATATTACCTGTGAATCAGTGCGTGTTTTAAAATGAGTGCTGATTTGATGTCGTTGAGTGACTTGTACCTCCTCTATCAGTGATGATGAATGTGAATTCGTTATCTCCAATGCTCTCATTGCTGGAGCATGCAATCACGAGCATGATCTACCATAATATCCGATCAAACGTGCACAACGGTATCATCATCATCATTTGCTTCGACCAGGGCCTCATAATAATTATGTGACGTGTGTCGAGCGTGTCTTCTTTTCAATTTCTGAAATCGTGGAAGAAAAACACGTGTTTCACGCTTTCACAAGCTAGCCTGTTTGCGGGAGAGTACTCCTTAACCGTTTAAACCCGTTGCTTTCACCAACTAACATCAACCTTGCAACATGCATTAGCTGTTGAAAAGATTTTCATGAAATTTTATAAAAACAACCTTTATGGATCAACTTATTTCTAAGACATGAATTTAAAACCTAAGTTTTGACACTAGAAGAATCTAAAAATAAATAAAGAATCCTACAGATGACCATGTTATCACCTACAAAATGAAACCAAGTGACTGATTCATTTTCGGAGCTAACACAATTATCATTTCAAATCTTACCAACGATGGTTGTTAAGATCTAGGCTCCATTGAATCTTTTCATGCTTCTTAGAATGTTAATTATATATTTTCAAAATCATACTAATCCTTTATCTCATCAAATGAACACAAATACCATAAATTTTCATAAAATATTAATTCCCATGTGATATAAAGAATTTTATGAAAACCCAAATGAAAAATTGGATTGAATACTTCATGCCAAAATGAATCCCAAATGAAAAAACCAAGTAATAGAAATATCCTCATAAGATGAAATGATTGAAAAAATGGGGAGATTTTGTCAAATACATAATGAAAGGTTTATAATGAGATTTGAGGTGATAAGTAGTGTTTTTCGTGTCTTCATCATGTATGAAAATGAAAACATATTCATGAATTGAATGCAATTATTATAGTTTTCCTATATATGATGTTTAAAGTGATACGTAATGTTTTTTTTTGTTTCTTCATCATGTATGAAAATGAAAACATATTCATGAATTGAATGCAATTATTATAGTTTTTCCTATTTATGCTCTTTGTAGAGTTCTTTAAAAATAAAAACCATTTGATTAACATTATACATATAGTAAATATGAATTGATAACATGTTTTTTTTAATGAATTCCAAGATTTTTAACTTGAAGAGGAATTCATCATTATCATCATAATGAGATTACGTGAAAATAAATGAATAATATTATAATTGTGTGGATTATAATTTGAATATTAACCTTTTAAAGTAGATAAAACCTTTTGTAAATATCAATTTCAATGACAATAATGTATAACAAAAGATTATGTAATCTAGATGTGGTGTATTCATCCAATGTATTTAAGGTATAAAATGTTTTTAGTAAGAAATCACAACCCAAGGGTATATAAGCTATCAAAATCGCTCAGAGATCGTACTCGGCCTGGGTTGCACCAACCCTTAACATGGATGAATTTTTTGGTTGTCTCCTCATCACTAAACATATCATAAGGATATTGAACTCAAGTCACCTAGAAAAAAAAACTCACACCTTAACCCATTGAGCTAGTAAAAATTAACTAGTATTTTTTATATCTTCATCATAAATGAACATCAAAATATGTTTATAAATTGAATGCAATTATTATATTTTTTCCCTAATTATTCTATTTATAAACTTGTAAATTAAATGCAATTATTATATTTTTTCCCTAATTATTCTATTTATAAACGTCCCTAGAATATATAAACTCCTAATTAAAAACCATTCCATTTGACTAATATGTTCATACTATATATAAATGAATAACATGCAAATTTTGTGAATTCCAAGATTTTTAAGAATTCATCATAATGAAAGTATGTAAAAAAACAATAAATAAATAATATTGTAATAACATGGATCAATATTCAATCATTAACCACTCTCTCAAAGTAGATAAAACCCTCTAATAATATTAATTTAAATGAATAATGCCCTCTAATAATATTAATTTAAATGAATGATGCATAATAAAAGATTATGCAATGTATTCACCAAGATCCAAAATGTTTCTACTAAAAGCATATAAAACAATTAATAATATTACAATAATGTTCATCGAGATTGCACTACTAATCTTTCAAAGTAGATAAAACCCTCCATTCATATTAGTTTATGTGATAGTAATGGATCACAAAAGATTATGTCATCTAAATATAGTGTACTCATTCCCATGTATCCAAGATCCAAGATGTTGCTACGGGATCATAAAGTCCATAATATCTAAATACCGAAATCATATTTATATTGCCTAGAAATTACATTAACTATACAATAAATATAAAAAATGCAATAAAAAACATATGCTATAATATGGTAAAATTGGATCGATCTATATATGAGAAAATAATCCATAAAACATCAATAAAAAATTATATATATATA
>JZKD02S2129317.1:28658-45791 GCA_000966675.3 Picea glauca
CGCTTCATCTCCTAGGGTTAGGTTTTTGGATGTCTAGGAATTTTGGCATTCCCGTTTATTGTAAAAATTCCTTCAGAGCCTCATTGTAATCATCTTCTTGTGAATGCGAGTAGCCATCACATCTCTTCTCAGAGATAAGTTGCTACCATTCTAGCGAGTCTTTCACTCTGTATTTTTACAGTCTCTGTACATTTTTTTCATTAATAGAAATCATGTATTACTGTATATATGTGTTTATGGTTGCATCTCTGATACATTTCTATTATATTATTTGATATGCATGATATCTCTGTGAATTTCCTTATTATATCTCCGCTCTCATTTTGTGCCGAAAATAATCCGGATAAGTGGTATCAGAGCAGGCTGCTCTTGATCGTTTTTTTAGTGCATGTCCCCGACAAGGTCCGAGTATATCAAGTTGGGTCTCAAGCTTGTCTCTCTTGAAGAAAATCACTCTCACACACCCAAGAAACCCTCAATGGCAGAAGAAAAGAAAAACGATGGAGCAGACAATCCTATCAATCTGTTGCTTGAGCAAGCGCTCACGCGACAGAGGGACGAAATGATGGAGAATTTTGCCCACATCCTTCAACATCTGCCGATAACAACAGGCACATATTCATCAAGCCTCCACTTTGGAGGAACCTCACTTTTCAAGGTACAAGTTAATTTTGATATTCCTGTATTTGAAGGATAGATAGATGCAGAAGCCCTAGAAAAATGGTTAACTCTGCAAGAAGGTTATTTCTCTGTTCACAACTTTTCCGACAAAGAAAAGATCACCTTCGCACTCCTTAAGGCTCTCCCCCATGTCAAACATTGGTGGGAAACTTACTGGGAGCAGAGTTCCACAGAGGATTCTGGAATATATGGGATTGAGCCCACTTAGTATTTTTTGTGGATGCGGTAAAGGAACAGTACTACCCTATTGGCAACTATGAGGACCAGTACATGAGATGGACCACACTGCGGCAGAGAGGGGCCAATTAGTTCCAGAGTTCACCAATAACTTCCATACCTTACGCACCAAGCTGGGTATCAAAGACTCTGAACAACATTTGGTTCTGAAATACCATGGGGCTCTACACAGATACATCCAAACTGAAATGGATTTTTTGGACATCTCATCACTCGGTGTTGCCTATCGATATGCTATTAAAATCAAACAGAAATTTAAGCACCAGAACAAATGGGAGTTTGGGTCTGCACAAACCAGTCCAAGCCATAGGAAAAGAAGGGTCACGGGAAGACAAAGAAGGACATCGAAAAATGGTGCTATTTCCACAAAATCCCCTGGCACAACAATGATGAATGTCGCTCAAAACAATCATTGGTGGCCGAGATCAAAGACAAGGAGCCAAACCCTGATTCAAAATCTGATTCTCAAAATAATGGTAAAAGATAGATCATCGACGCAGACCCCATTGTTATTGCCGCGACCGCAACAATTCAACCAGAAGAACCAACAGATCCTGAAGAGGGGGAGCGCCTTTTTCATTCACAGATGTGGGTGAAGGGCACCTTGTTGCATTTTATTGTTGATAGCGGAAGCCAGAAGAACCTCATCTCAACAGAGGTCATCAAACAGTTGGGATTGTCGACAACACCACACCCGCAACCATACAACATCGGGTGGCTTCGCCAAGGATGAGATCTTCGTGTCAGCCAGCAGTGTCGATTGTCATATGGAATCCAACCCTTCAAGGATGAGGTATTATGTTATGTTTCCCCACTAGATGTCTGTGATGTTCTCTTGGGCCAACCATATATGTGGAAGCGCCATGCTGTTTATGAGTCTCGACCCTGCAGTGTCATTGTTTCTTTAAGGGGTCATCTCTAAAGAATACCAGAGGTAGTTCCGACCACTGTTCCACCTAAAAAGTGTCGCAAGGTAGTATCTCATATTGCAAAATTCAGCTTCTTCACAGTCTGTTCAAAAGGGGAACAAAAGAACACTGCAACCACTACAACCTCGCCCCAAGCACCTTCTATCCAACATAAGAAGGTCGACAAGGTTGCAAAAAAGTGCAAAGATTCCTTCTGTACACTATCCTCTCATGTAGCCCGACTTGTTGAACGACCTCGGCCTCAACAGGTTCGTGACAAACTTCTACAAACTGAGCAGCGCAATGTCTCCAACAAGACAAGCAACTCACTAAGATGCAGATTCAACACACGCTTTTCCCTCTCCCCCAGGAACTCACCGCAATGGATACCATTGCTTCCTAAGGAGGGAGGATTGATATAGGGGGATATCGGTGGCCACCCACCTTTTCCAAATGGCTCAAAACAGTTTTCTGGCAATTTTGGCAATTTACTATTTTTAGCAGGTTTTAACTTTCGGGGCCTTTTTGAGGGTCCAAATGAAGGTTTTTCGATATCAAGGTTCTCAATGATATCCAAATGCATTATTGATCCCCCAAAAGTAATCTCCTCTATGATACCTTTCCAACGAGCTAACACATGCCTAAAACGGAGATCGTATGCAAAAGTTACGACCCCAGGAAGTTGATGTACTCACTTACCCAAACGGGGCCCACATGAATTTTGGCACTTCATCTCCTAGGGTTAGGTTTTTGGATGTCTAGGACTTTTGGCATTCCCGTTTATTGTAAAAAGGCCTTTAGAGCCTCATTGTAATCATCTTCTTGCGAATGCGAGTAGTCGTCACATCTCTTCTCAGAGATAAGCTGCTACCATTCTAGCGAGTCTTTCACTCTGTATTTTTACAGTCTCTATACATTTCTTTCATTAATAGAAATCGTGTATTATTGTATATCTATGTTTATGGTTGCATCTCTGATACATTTCTGTTATATTATTTTATATGCACGATATCTCTATGAATTTCCTTATTATATCTTCGCTCTCATTTCATGCCGAAAATAATCCGGATCAACCACCCATGTAACTTCTTCCTCCTCCCCAGATGCAGGAATCTACATCCACCCCTCTTCGACCATGACTACCTACACAAACCATACCTAATCTGAATAATGGAAGGACAAGTCAACCAACACAAGCTGTTGGACTTGCAACCTACCCTACTTACTCCAGCTCTTACCTAGACAATAATGGAATTCACCTTATATCTGGGAATACTCTAACCAAGGAATAAGCTTGCATTAGCGTTGAATATATAAATGAGGAGGCCCCGAATGAAGAATCAGGACAAAAACAATCTCAGGAACCTTCAAAAGTTGAAAATTCCCACCCTGCACTTCAGGACCCACCCTATCCTGAAAGGATAAATCAAGATAAACCTTCTACACAACCTAAGTTTGATTTCTTAGGAGAACTAAAAAATGTTTGATTTGTTCAAGCAATCAAGGACGTACCTATTTGTTCAAAAGTGGTATGAGAATTTTTTTTGAGGAATCTTGATAGGAAATGAAAGGATCCCCTAACCATTCATGTCATGGGAAAACTATTAGATCTAATGATGGGGGGTGTTCTAGTAGCTAAATACTATGAACTTCGCAGTCCAATTGTTAATGTGCAAATTAACAATACACTTATTACTAACACATTAATAAAACTTGGGGCCGCCATCAACATTATGGCACGCAAAACCATGCAAGTATTAGGTCTTATATGAATTAGGGGAACCCCCACTATCCTTGAACTCATTGATATACCATCCATTAAACTAGTGGGATTTCTATAAGATGTAGTGATATTTGTGGATTCATGGGAATATCTCGTTGACTTCATGGTCCTACAACCTAAAACCTCTTTGGGAGAGTATCCTCTAATATTGGGACGACCTTGGTTGGCCACTGATGATGCCTACATCGGTTGTTGGTAAAGAAAAATGACTATTTCCCATGGGAAATCCACCAAATAATTAACCCTCCCACCAAACCCAACATAGATTTAGAAACACCACTTTGGGTTGATGGAGGAGAAAGTGACAAAGAGGGGGAATACCATCAAGTCCTATCCATAGATAAATACCTAGCCATAAGAGATAAAACAAAGGACGAATAAATCAATGATTTTATAGACTCTCCTCTTCCTTAGGAAACACACATATTCTTGAGCATATTGTGAAACCAAAGACTCAACTTTCCTTACCCTCAATAAGCATCTCACCCATCAAACATGAACCTGCACAAGAAAAATACCAAGGATCCTTGATAGAAACCATAGAAATTATCCTAAGGAAAAACTTGAAAATCAACCAAGGACAAAATGAACAACAAAAAGAGAGATTGGTTCAAGTGATACAAAAACACAATGATTTTGTCACCTGGGATTACTCTGACATGAAGGGAATCCATCTTGACCTGTGTACACATCATATATATATATATTAAGGAAGCAAACATACCCATTCATCAACCTTAGTGCTGGATGAACCTAGTAATGAAAGACATAGTCAAAGAGGAGCTACAGAACTTGCTTACAACTAAATTCATCTATCCCATTTCCGATAGACACTAGGTATCCCCTCTTGTCATGGTACCGAAGAAAAACAATAAATGGAGGATTTGTGTAGATTATAGAGAATTAAATAAAGAAACACATAAATATCACTTCACATTATTGTTTATCGACTGGGTGTTGGAAACATTAGCAGGAAGGAAGTATTTGTATTTCCTCGATGGTTTCACTGGATACAACCAGATCCAAATCACCCATTGAGATCAAGAGAAAAAAATGTTCACCTCTCCTTGGGGGACATTCACCTACCATGTTCTACGATTTGGGTTATGCAATGCCCCTGCCACCTTTACCGACCCGTTATAGGTATATTATCCGATATAGTTCATGATTGTGTGGAAATATATATGGATGATTTAAAAAAATATGGGGACAAATTTTATGAGGCATTAGACAATTTGAAAAAGACATTAATAAGGTGAAAAGACTCAAGTTTTTCCCTCAACAATGAAAAGTGTTTTATGATGGAAACTGATGGAATTGTACTAGGTCATCACATCTTATATAAAGCTATTCAAGTCGACCCATAAAAAATAAAGGTAATACTGAATTTTCCAACTCCAACTTCGCGAAAGAAGGTACAAATCTTTATAGGATATGCTAGTTATTACTGTAGACTTATTGAAATTTTTTCACATATTGCTCTTCCATTGTTTTCTCTACTTAACAAAGACATTGAGTTTGTATGGACATAGACATGCCAACACACACTTGATGAATTGAAAATCAAAGTATCTAAAGATCTTGTTTTGAGAGGACCTTATTGGACCCTCCCATTCCACATTTCCACATATGCATTAGACAACATTGTTGGAGCCGTTTTCAGACAACTCAAAGGAAACGACCCATATATAATTTACTATGTCAGTAAGAATATCTCTCTTAGAGAATCGAACTATACGGTAACTGAGAAAGAGTTTCTTGATGTTATTCATGTAATAAACAAGTTTAGAAACTACATTAATGGATATCCTGTAACCTTTCATACTGATCATGATGTTATTAAATATTTAATGAAGAAACTAATCACAAATGGCAGGGTCACTAGATGGTTGTTTTTATTGCAAGATTTTGATTTTACCATTTTAAAAAAACTAGGAAAAGATAATGTAATTGTTGACTTCCTTTATAGAATAAAATATAATGAGAATGAACCTCTAGTAGAAGAATGTTTTCTAGACAACCACCTCTTTGCAATATCTACTAACTCACCTTGGTTTACATATATTGCTAAATTTTTGGTTGCAGAATTTTTTTTTCATTATCTGACTCCTAAAGAATGACAAAGCATAGTCAGGAAAAGTGAAAGGTTATCATGGATCGATGGTTGCCTCTTCTACACTGGGTTTGATTTGATTATCAGAAGGTGTGAACGAGATGATGAATTCCATGAAATACTAAAATCCTATCATGATGGGCCATGTGGGGGCCACTTTGCAGATAAAGGACTAGGTACAAGATACTCCACTAGGGGTATTGTTGGTCCACACTTTTCAGAGACACCAAAGAATATGTGAAGAGGTGTGATAGTTTTCAACACATGGGTAGACCTGTACAAGAAGATGAAATGTCACTACAACCACAGATGGTGTTATAACATTTTGGCAAATGGGCCATTTATTTTTTGGGACCAATAAATCCCTCATCGCATCAACACTCCTACATCCTCGTATTTACAGAATATGTTACAAAATGGATGGAGGCAAAGACATTTCCAACAAAAAATGAACAAGTAGTAGTAGAATTTCTCCACAAGATCTGATGTACAAATACAAAATCAAGAATCGAGTAACAACACCATATCATCCATAGGTAAATAGACATGTAGAGGGGACTAATAATATCATTGAGGCCATCATTACCAAAAGTACCAAATTACACCTCAAAGATTGGGCCAATAAACTCCCTGAATATTTATGGGCCTACAGAACTACCTGGAGGACTACTACATGGTGCACACATTATGAGTTAGTATATGGAAAAGGGAACTCCTACCCATAGACATAGAAATCTAGATAATGAGAACAATAATACAACTTGGGTTAGAACTATCAGAGGCTTAGATAAAAAAACTTCTTCAAATCAATGAGTTGGAAAAGTTACGACAACACACCCTACATTGATCCACAATGATACAACATCAAAGGGCCATATGGAACGATACATTTATCAAGAAAAAAAAAGTTCAAGGCCAGAGAATGAGCATTATTATTTGATTTGAGATTCAAGGACTTTAGAGGAAAAAATTTCACCAGATGGCTTGGTCCATATGACAATGGCATAGTCTATGACAGTGGGGCCATCAAACTCCACATCATAGATGAACACATGATTACTCTAATGGATAATGGACATAGGCTTTTCTTATATAATCAAACTTATTAAAGGAAACATTTTTTAGGAAAATTACAAATGGATGGCCTAACAGTGACTTGGACCTCCTTCCTACTGGATAGTTTATGTTGCTCTTTCAAAATAAAAAAGTGAAAACTAGCTTAACTGGAACATTTAAAAAAACAAAAAAACAAGAAAGGAACTTCACGGTTTCGTGAAAGTTATGTCAGGATCCTTCTCAGTAAACTTTAGTAAATATTTGTTTTTCTAATAATCTTCTTATTTTTCAGGATATGTAGGGGAGAACAATGTTTCTGCAATTCTTGTTGTTGTAACTCATGTTGATGTGATTCCCATTATCATGAATCCCCTTGTTGCAACTCATGTTGTTGAAATTCCCATTGCCACAACTCCCCTCGTTGTAAATCCTATTGTTGCAACTCCTTTTCCAATAATATTCCCTTTTACATGAGTCCCCAGGCTGCAACCCGTTCTCGTAATCCTTGTTGCTACAAATCACATTATTTCAATTCCCTTTGAAGATTCCCCTTTCATTCCCTTGGTTGCAAACCCACTCACAACCCTCCTATATTCCCATTAACTCATTCTCTTGGCTGAAAATCCACTTGCAACCCTCCTTCATTTTCCCCAATGATACTCCCAGTTTCCCTCCCTTTTTCAAATCCCAGACCTTCTATTTTGACTATTGCAACTTTGTTTCTACAACTCAAGTCGCTGCAACTGTGCTCACAACTTTCTTTCATTTTTCCACTTTTTCACCTTTGACCTGCACTATTGATGCTATGAATCATATCCACAACATTTACCACATCATCTATATTACAACCTCATTGATGCAACTCTCGTTGCTATGACTTCCTCCCTCTAATAAGTTCCGGCCATTTCATTTTGATTGTTGCATATTCATTTTTGCGACTCACATCAACACAACTCCACTTGAAAATTCATTCCATTTTATTCACTTTCCACTAACCCCTTTCCCCTCCATCACCTATGCTGCAATTCTTGTCCCCACCATAGAGACACACTGTTAGTGTTGCAATTTTGTTGCTGCAACTCCACTTGTAGATCTCACTTCAGAGCATCATCGTTGCTGCACTTTCGACTGATGAAACTCACAATGATGATGCTGCAATTCTGATTAGCACCATTGATGGGATTCCATCCTCCACCATCGGGACTCGATCAATGCCATACTCATATGACCACTCAAGGTAAGACATGATAGGTACACATTCCTATCAAAATTTGTAATAAGTACGTTCTAATGGCATGTGTCTAATAACATTCCTCTGTAACTGCCACATCAGAGCATCATTACTATAATCACGACTTTCATACCCACCACCCTTATTGCTACAACTCCAAACTCACCAACCCATAATTTTCATAGCCCATGCAAACACAAACACTTAGAGTTAGCAGAGGAAAGGAGCCATGGGAGGATCATTAATCTACAGAGAGCCAACTGAAATGATGTTGTTGCAAGTTTACGACAACATAAGGAAAAGTCTGGGACAATATGACTGGATGGATTATGTCTTACGTTTGAAGGAATACAATGAATAATTTCTCTGGAATTCTCCCTAAATTATAGATTCAAACACTCCACAGTCTCAAGCACACATGTGGAGGTCACTAAAGAAACATTGGAAGAGGTTATTGGCTTACCTCATATAAGAGAGAGGTGGTATAGAAGAAGAACTTCACAACCGAATGTTTTGAGGTAGTTCCTATATCTAGGAGAAGTTTTAGAAGAAAGGAATCATATTTGAATGTTGATATGTATCTCATCCATGGGAATACGTGGTCATTTTCATTCAGTGATACTTCACCTGTGAATGTCTCTATGGCACCATTTATGTTTATCACATTTTCTTTCTCGACCATCTACGTCACAACCATCCGATCAACATGCCATATTTCTTATTCAGGATGTTGCAGACAATGGAAACATTATTACAAAGGGAAAATAACCCTAGGGATTATGTATCACACCAATTCCTTATCAAATTATTAGTCGAGCATGCACTTCAAAAATAAGGTCGCACATGGAACACCAATGCACAACCACCAGTTGTCCTTAATGAAGATGAAGTTGTTGCATTTCAAGTTGTTGAACGAGAAATCCATGCACTTACGACTCCACAAGAGAATAGGGTTGCAACTCCACTAGAGAATGATGTCGCAGACATAGTAGAAGCAACTACTATGACTCCATAGAAGAAACCTAAGAGAAAAAGAAGGTCAAAATCCCGCCATGCTGCAACTCCGGTAGAAGAAAAACGCGACAATGATATGGAAATTGTTAGAAAAACAGGATCACAGAGCAATAAAACAAAACAAATGTGGAAATAAAACATAGAAAATACACAATACAATAGAGACATAGATATACGTGGTTCACCCAGTATGGGCTACGTCCACTAGAGAAATTTCCAGGTCCTTCCTTTTTATTATCCAACAAAATGAAGAGATATAACCAACAACTCAATCGCTGTAAATTCCTCTTCTTCCTCTCATAGTCTCCTCTCTAAGAATACAATAATCACACACATTCTCAATAATCCATAACCACAATACAATTCCCTCATAAGAGAGGGTTTCCTTCTAGGGAAAAAAACCCTAAAAATAACTTCTACCGTTAGATCCGTGACCTTATAATGAATGGTCTAGATTGACTACGAAATTACAATATTTTGCAGGGAAATTTTCATAATATTTTTCTTCGTGGGCGTTTCCCCTGAATCCATCTCTAGGGGGGGCTACAAAAATGTCTCCGCCCCCCCTGGACCCCCATGGCGACAGTTGTTGGGGGGAAATCCCCCCCTATTAGTGAATGGGGTCTAAACATGGCTGAAACAAACCTATGAATCAGGAAGATAATCAAGATCCATAACCAACAATAACGACCAAAAAAACACCCAAAAAGAAACTTAGAGGGTTTAGGAAAAGGAAACCTCCCATGCCAAAGAAAAAAAGGACAAAACATGAGGCTGCAACTCAACATAAGAAGAGAAAAACTACCAAGCCAAAGGAACAAGTTTAGGAGGAAGAATAGGAAACAAAGGAAGAAAAACCCTCCCCTACTATACAAAAACCAAAGGAGGATACTAACCTGGATGCCCAATAAGTCTTCGATGACACACAAGAACTAGACCAATGCACTCTTGGCGAAGGACTCAATTCTCTCTTGGTAGAATAGGTAGATGAAGAAGAGGTGGAAGCTTCCACTGACCCACAAGAACCAATGGAGAAGCCTACTTAAGAACACACTCCAACACAAGCAGAGGACCGAGCACAAGGCAACGAGGAACAAGATGAAGAAGTATTTTTTATTTCACCAAAAATAGCAGAAAACACTTCTCTAGTACCATCTCCCAAGCCTCAATAGCCACAGATTGAAAATCTAGAAAAATCTGGCAAAAAAGAATATAGAGAGGACCTGGAAGTCCTCATTGACACAACAATGAGGATACTTGAAGGAAATAAACTTGAAACAATGCATCTCGCTGAAACAACAAGAGACACTCTTTATGAATCAAATGTTGCTACTCTGGAAGACAAGAAGGAAATGGAAACAAGGGCCCCTACTATCACACAAGAACCAGTAGGAGGACCTCTTGGGGAATGACCTACCCATTCAATAGAAGAACAAGGAGAAAAGAGGTCCCACCAAGCAACGAATCAACTAGATGCACAAGACCCTAGACTATAGGAACCACAGACAAAGGCTACTACCCTAGAACAAAAGATCACTTTGATATTGGTAAGCATCCACCACTCTCTCCCTATTTATGCCTCTTTGGTGGGAGAAAACAAAATGTTAAGGATGAAAAAATGGAACCTTAAGATCAATTTGAAAATGCTTAGAGAAGAGCTTGAGGAACATAAGGCAGTTGAGAAATCAAGTTACCTTGCAACAAGTCCTCTTGCTACAGGGGAACCCTTAACCGACTCACATGAAAGAGGTTTTCCTAAAGAGACAAAATAATTACTTTTTCATTCTACAAATTTAATGGTAATTGGTAAATTCACTCAGACAGAGACAAAGACAAAAAGAAACAGAGAAGTTCCAACAAAAGAGAATATTAGTGAGGAGAAGCAGGCCGTAGAGGAGGTAATTTGTGGTATCCGTGACCCCTAGGGTCACCAAGACTCCTCTAACACTGAGTGATTGTGGTTGCATGGGGACATGCAACAATTTTTGGCTGGGGGAGATGATGGGTGCCTAAAATTTCATACTTTCAACACCCGTCTATACTTTTTTTCTTACCAATTTCTATTAATCACTTCCCTTTTTGATACTTCCTTTATCCAGTTCACCTCACTTTTCACTAAGGTATGAATCCTACCCCATATGTCATTATTACGTTATTTTTGAATAATTCTTAAAAGAAACTCATTACTTTCAGTTACTAATATCACTACATAGGAAAATATAGTAGCTACAACACCTCAAAGTGGATGCAACTCCAAGTGATGCAATTTTAGGTGCAAACCAAGTTGTTGCAATTCTAGGCGCAAACCAACAACTGCAACTCAAGGTGCATTCATGGTTTCTACAACTCTAGACAAATCATTGCAACTCTGAGAATGCTTTTTGTTTTTGTGACTCCAAATAAAGCTCATCAACATAGAAGTAAACACTAAATCTGGAACTTGGGAAGCAATCTTCATGGAGAAAGGCGACATGAGGCAAATGGGTGATTAAAGGAGAAGTCAATTTCCCTATCGAGTCAACGCATGCTTGATTCCCACTAAATTTTGATAGAATATTTGTAATCGGATGCACATTCGTATTCCCATGGGTTTCCATCCATTTCTTTGTATAATTTTAGATAGTAGGCATGTTGTATAAGAACCTCAGCTTCCCCAGAGCTCAGGGGGAGGAAAATATTCTAGAAATTACATTGTGTTGCTATTGTATCTTTCAGACTTTGGAAATAAAATCTTTGTTCCTACTTTCATTGTGTTTTTATGTATCGTTGATCATGTGATTTTGGTTTTGTAGCTCATTACCTCACCTAAGGGGTTAGGGACCCCTCCTTAGTCAGGTACTACTTGTAAGAATAGGAATATAAATTAGCATTTTAATTTTGTTTAGTTTATGTTGTCAATTATTTTCTCTTAATTATTGTAACTCTAGATTCATAGCTTTACTCGCATACTGTAGGGGTTTTTTCGATTTGTTGTCATTCCATAACTGTAGTATAGTCTATTTGATTTCATAGTCATTCTATATTTCAATTTAATGCAGTTCCAGAGGCATAGAAAAAAGTTGTGATTCATGTGTGCTTTGGTTTTCTAGTTTTAAATTGTAATTCAGATTCCTGTGAAATTACAACCATTTTGTGATTTTCGTTATTGCAAATCATGTCTCTTCATATTCGATTATAACAGAGTTGCATTGATGCAACTCAAGTTGTTGGATTTATTTTCGTGCTGCAACTTCGTTGATACAACTCACATTCCTACAATTCTTCTTGCAGGTACACTTTGTTTTGCTTGCTTTCTTATTTTTTATAGCTTTAGTATCTAATAGCTTGGAATTGATATTGAATGAACAACACATCATTATCACAACAAAACCATATCTTCATCATACTCAATAAAGTCACCAATAAATCATAGCATAAGTTTCAATTTTAGCAAGTGTGATCTTAATTTTCACAAGTATGATTTCAATTTCTGCAAGTGTGATTTCAATTCTTGCAAGTGTGATTTTAATTTCCGCAAGTGTAATTTCAATTCTCGCAACTGTGATTTGAATTTCCGCAAGTGTGATTTCAATTCTTGCAAGTGTGATTTGAATTTTTGCAAGTGATTTCAATTTCCCATCTGTATGCTAATTGCTTTCCTGCAACTTAGGCCACAACATAGTTTGGTGACTTAATTAAAGTATTTTGAATCTTTGAATTGTGACATTAAAGTGCTACAACATCATAGTAAAAACAACACTCTTCTTGCATAAATCATGCACAATAGTTCACAAGTTCCATATGAGCCCCAAATTGATAATTAAATGTATGACTCTTTATTTTCTTGCTAAGTTAATTAGAAAGTAATTGAAAATTCCATTAGGAAGTTTGATGTAGTTGTAGAGGGAGTCAACAGGTGTTGGTGAAAATGGTTTCTTCATATGGAGGGAGAATTATCTTTCAATGTTACTCCAAAAATGTTTATAGTATGTCTGGGGTGCTTCATGATATTTGAGGTAGAAGTTGTATCATTAGTCCCTAGATTCCATCATGGATTTGCACATTGGAGATGTCTTACTTAGTGGTTTCTTGACCTCGGCCAGGTACTTTCATGACAATATTACTTAGGGCATTATACATCTTTAATGATAGCTTGGTGATGTTCTACATGATGGCCACATGAAAGAGGTTGTTTGCTCGGAGAATTCCCTACACTGGAGGAGGAGAATTTGGCATCTTGAGGAGGGCATTGAAACCTATACAACATGGGGTATCCTGGATGCTTGCATGTAGGACTAGAGTTGACTTTATGACATCGAGGTTGCGATAATGTTCATGTAGGGGAAGTGGAACTAGTGGAGTACATGGCTTATAAGGTTAATTGGAGTCACTGGAAGCTTGGAGGAGGAGGATTGGAAACATCTTTTGGAGTGCCCTTACATTGCATTTGGAAGGACGACATCACCTTGGAGCTTGACATGTGTACCCTTGGAGTGTAGTGCTCCACATCTGTTATCCTATATGTGTCTTTGTAGGTTGCTTGTAAAGGCATAAGTGCACATATATATTGCTTCAATCCCTTACAATATATATGTGCACTTATGCCTTTACAAGCAACCTACAAAAACACATATAGGAGGACCAATGAATGAATATGAAAAATATTTTCTTCATATATATATATATATGAAGAACAGATTTTTCATATTCATTCATTCTTTTTCATCATGTGTTAGAGATGTGACTAGGAGGACCAAACTAGTCTTCTTCTCTCTCTTAGATCTTCTTTTGTACTTTGTCTCTCTTGTCTTGGAGCTTCTTGGAGCAACTTGAATACTAGGATTATGGTTTCATCTTTTGGATACTTGGAGATCAGGTTTTTGAGATGAAAACCAAGGTTGTACTTGGTGAAGAGACGAAGAAATGGGGACATCTTGCCTTGGAGGACATGCTTGTGTGATGCTAACTTGTTGTAGCATTTGGTGTGAGAAATTGGTTTTCATTTTTTTCCCTAGCTAGGGTTTTGGAGAGATAAAGGATTGTACTTTCCTTGTGATAAAGCTATGGTATGTACATGAAATTCATATTCATGCATATCAATGAAGTTTCTATCTATCCAATGGTTGTGTAATTGCAAATTTTATTTTCAACCATCTATCTCTTTAGGGTTTTGTAATTTCTAACACTTAATATGTCTTCTTGATTTGACATAAGTTAATATTAAATTGATTAAGTGATTTAACATTTATATTGAAGATGATTGGGTACTTTTGTTGCTATATTCAAACCTGACATAAGTAGATTTCAGATCTATTTTATGTATGATAATATTACCCTAGCGGGATGAACTTATTAGCATGATTTGGTATATTTTCTCTTGAATGAATTTCCTAGTGGATTGGGGTTATTAAGAGATGAAATATTGTCCATTGTTGTTGTTGTTTATTAATATTTCATAACAACCTTAGGCCTGAAAATTCATAAATTAACATATGAAAAACCTTTAGTTAAAAGGTGAAAATTTTAAATTGTTTGATCACATAAATTTCTACAAAACCTTCTCTAAAAGGCCTTTACTTTCTCTTTTAATCTCAACTTCTCATTATTAGTCAACGAGTCCTTGAATTAACTTAGAAAACAATTATCATTTCAAATCTTACCAATGATGGTTGTGAAGATATAGGTTCCATCGAATCATTTTGTGCTTCTTAGAATGCTAATTATATCTTTTCAAAGTTATACTAATCTTTTCTCTCATCAAATGAGCACGACTACCACAAATTGTCACGAAATATTCATTCCCACATGATATAAAACATTTTGTAAAAGCCCTAATGCAAAATTGAATTGAATACTTCGTGCCGAAATGAATCCCAAATGAAAAAAACAAGTAATACAAATATCGTCATAAGATTAAACGAGTAATACGATTATCCTCATAAGATTAGACGATTGAAAAATAGGGATTTTTTTGTCTAATACATAATGGCAGGGATATGATGACATTTGAAGTGATATTTAGTGTTTTTCATATCTTCATCGTGTATGAAAATGGAAATATAATCACGAATGCAATTATTACCATTTAACTAGAATTTTAACATGTATTTATGCTTTTTGTAGAGTTCAAAAAAAATATAAACTAGTAAATAAAAACCATTTGATTAGAATTATACAATCAAATTATACATATAGTAGATATGAATTGATAACAAATTGATAACATTTTTTTTTTTTTTCCTTTTGGAGTGAATTCAGGGATTTTTAACTTGGAGAGGAATTCTTCATCATTATCATTATAATGAAAGTATTATCATCATAATGAAAGTATGTAAAAAATGATAAGCAAATAATATTATAATAATGTGGTTAGTGATTTCATTATTAACCTTTCAAAATAAATAAAATTTTATATACATATTAATTTTAATGGATTATAATCCATAATTAAAGATTAAAGATTATATGATATAGATGTTGTGTATTCATCTAATATATTTAAGATTCAAAATGTTTCTACTAAATATATGTGAAAAAACAATAAACAAATAACAATTTAATAATTTGGACCAAGATTTTACTATTAATATTTCAAAATAAAGAAAAAAACCTCTACTCATATTTATTTCAAAAATAATAATGTATCAGAAAAGATTATACAATCCAAATGGTGTATTCATTTAGTGTATCCAAGATCCAAAATGTTACTAAAGTCTATAAATTATTAATATCTATACCATATTTTTATAAGATTGAAGAAAAGTGACATTGATTATGTAGTAAGTATAAAAAATGCAATAAAAAATATATGTTACAATATGGGAATATCTAACTTCCATTAATAAAATTAAATCAATTTATAAATAAATAATTATATATATATATATATATATATATATATATATATATATATAAATAAACAATATGATTTTTTATTTTTCAAAAATATAATTTTTTATTTTAAAATAATATATCTTTACCCAATCTCCAGATGGGTTGTCAGTGGATGCCTCGTGGTGGCAGATGGGAGTGGACACAGTCTACGGCGACGCGCAACCACGTGATGAGCTCGTGCTGTAGGCTGGTGCCGTCCTAGGCGATTAATTTGCTCTCAAATCATGTTAATGACAGTGGTAATGGACATTTATGCCACCCTACGTCCCACCGCAGCTAGTTCTATGGCTTGGCTCGACGAGGTGGTCATTGTTGCCTGTTTGCGGTCTGAAGGGCTCCATCCTTCACGACGCAAACATAACCAGGTCCACACAGCTGCTGTCTCTGTTGTTTCTTTGTGTCTCTGGTTAAGTCTAGTCCAGACCCGTCCGCCTGCTCACATGAAAGAACGACTTCGAGGGAGGCTGAAAAGGGGCTCCCCCTGGAAGCCCCGTCAACCCTCGATCTCGCCATCAGTCTCACCGTCGACCTGTTCATCCTCCCATCCTCAAACCCCGTCCATGGCCGCCACTCTGCCTCCCTCGCAGTCTTTGCCCCCTCACTCCATGGCCGCCCAGTCACCTCCACAGTCTCGGCTTCTTCATTCCATGGCCACTATTCCGCCAAGGTCGAGCTCGATTTTGAGCCGTCCTCAGGACCCCTGGATGCAATTCATAGCAACCATGTCTTTCCCTGGACCTTCGAGCAGTTTGGGTAGTGCACCACCGGCGCACAGTGCTTCTAAATGACCATGCCTCCACCCCACGGACCATCTCGACCACGACCACTTCAGGGATCGATTGGGCATCTTGTTTGATTTAGTTTTTGAGCTTAGGAAGGAGGTGGCGGACCTCAAGTATCGTCTCCAGGCTACATAAGAAAACGCCGCGACTTTTCTCCACATCCTCTCGACCATGCACATGGAGCTTTCCTCGACCCAGGTTGTCTCGGCTCCAGGGGTGATACCTGTGGCGGTTTCGAGTGCAAGAAGGGAAGGAGCACAGTGACCAGCAGAGGCGATGCAGGAGGAAGCGGAACGACGAGGCCAAGCTGAGGACACTGGGCGAGGCGAAAGAAAGGAAAAGAGTTGGGACGACCAGCCGACGTTCATCGAAGAAGAACCATGGACAGCAGACCTCCGAGCCGCGTGGGTAGGCTATGCACTAGGTTTCTATCTATCTAGTGTTGTTTGTCAAGT
>JZKD02S2129328.1:25009-38865 GCA_000966675.3 Picea glauca
AAAATCCCGACATTTCGGCGTTTCGGCACCCGGGGTATCTAAGCGCGAGTCCTCTTACACTCGCAATTCCCAAAACCCCGATCCGCGAAATCCCAAAATAGAAGCATATGGATAAGTATTGATTGATGGACGAGATCCTGTCAGAAGATCTGCGATCATTCACGACTGTTAGATTTGAGGAAGAAACCAGGGCATTAAATGCCTCAACCCTTTTCTTTTATCTTCATGAGTAGCAAAGAAATTAGGACCGTAGATCCCCAAGGTCCGTGGGAGTATCTAGACTGTATTTTTATAAGGGCACATGGCAGTCAATAAGCGTTTCATCTTTTCGGCATTCGGGGAATCAAAGAGAAAGAACCCTGGTCATCACGAGTCGCGAAATCCTAATAACGGAAACCCCAAAATAGTTCTAAGTGTGGATAAATTTGAGAAAGCCAGGAATTGATCTGGACCGTTGGTTTTCCACATCTAGGGAGCGGAAGGAGAGTGCACAGCATGGGAAATATTTGAACCGTCAGATCTTAGTCAGAAAACTGACAACCATTGGATTTGTGAGGAGATGCATGAGGGTTAAGCCTTCGTGAACAGAGGTGAAAGTCCCGAAAGAGGAGTCAGTATCGAGCTTTCGAACTTCGGGATTTCGGAGGTCTCGAATACAAGAGATCGGGACACTCCATGGTGGAAGTCCCAAAATAGTTATGGACCGTTCGATTTAGGGAGGATACGTGTCGCGAGATTGCCCATTTCGGGGATTCGGACTTCGGGATTTTGGAGGTCTCAAAGACAAGAGATCGGGACACTCCATGGTGGAAGTCCTGAAATAGTTCTGGACCACATGATTAAGGGAGGACACGTGTCATGAGATCACCCATTTCGGGGATTCAGACATCGGGAAACAAAAGAGGAAGGTGAGCATTTTGACCTTGCACCTGGTGAAGTCCCGAAACAATCTGGACCATCCATCCGTGGAGGACACGTGGCGGAGGAGTCCATCGATATTTCAGATACTGAGGATTCGAATTGACATAGGATTTGTGTCACTGGGGGTCGCAAGTCGCAAAATCGCGAAACGACAAGGACTGTCCATTTGAGGGAGGACCCGTGGCAACAATCCAGGATTTTGGGGAAAATCCTGAAAGAAAGAGTCCATCGAGAAATCATAAATCAAGAATTCGGGAGTCCTATTGACAAGAGGTCAGGCTCTCGTACTGATAAGTCCCGAAGGGAATAAGACTGTGGTCTTATGAGAAGTGGTCATACGGGCCAAGGCATAGCCCAGGAGGCTAATTGTTGATCGAAGCCTTTTTCGGCATTTCGGCGTTTCGAGGTTTGCAGAGTCGAAAGACTCGACCCACTTATATCGTTGAGTCGTGAAATGTGAAAAGGCACCTAGTTGTTTGACCCGTGATCATGATCAACGATCACATGGAGGTGGAAAAAGGGAAGATCTAGCCTGTGCTAATCCCCGTAGGACTTCGGGGATTCTGTCCCTCGAGAAAAAGGCAGAAAAATTTATTATGCCGTAGTGGGTGTCTTACAATTCCATTCCACATTTGTTCTTAGCCTGTCCATTTACTATAAATCTATGGAAAAACTTACATTATACTTATAATCTTACTACAATCTAGGGAGGCTCTTCCTTGAACGATTGCTTAGAAAACTAGATAAAGGTGGAAAAAGCTTATAAATCCTTACCAAAAATTGTTTGTTGGTAATTGTGGTTGGAAAGAAACAAATGTATTTTTGACAGTGTTTCTCCCTTAGCACAGAGGGTTAGTTTTCAAATCAGTAGGATGATGAAGCCTACCAACAGTCAGATTCAGAAAAGAACTCATAACAAGATTAAGAAGACTCCAGACTTTATTTTGGAATCTATCTGTTGGTTTGATGGAACAACGCAAAATAATGGGTTATTAAGTGGTGTTGGGGGATTACTAAAGACTATAGGTAGCACTACCTATAGATGGACATTAAATTGTGGCCAGGGCAGAAACACTACGACATAACTCCTTGGTTTATGGGCATCATTAACTTTAGCACATCGGTTAAATATAACACATCTGCATGTCCTGGGGGATTCAAAGATTGGTATAGACTGGATAAACCACAAGTGCAGTTTACAAGTTACCACTCGTATGGGTTGGTTGACAAAGATTAGAGAACTCACTCCTCTTTTCACTAATATCAAGTTTGATCATATATACAGGGAAGATAATATGGAGGTGGATGCTCTATCAAAGCTTGCATTATAGGTATCGGAAGGAAGGATTCACTACAACAAATGGCAGGATGGCCATGAGAGCCCCCCACTTTCTTTATGTCTCTATCCATCATCGCCACTCTTAGTGGTATGGATCTATCTATTTGATACTTTAGACTTGATACTATNCTTTCACCAACTAATTTCATTCCATGTTTTCCAATACACTGCATACTGACGTCACCCCTCCCTTTCACTTCATTACATTGTATATTAGCAAGATTTGTGTCTTCCTCACCTATGCACTTCTTGTTGATAAGTTTCCCTGACGTGTCCCTAATTCATCATCAGAAGAGTTTCGGTCCCTCATCGTCGCCAAGCGTATCGATGATAATCGACTTCCTCTCACCAATTTTGAATAGGTCAACAAGGCCCACCTTCATTGTAAGGACTATCTTATCCTCCTCTTGGCTTGGATCCTTCTTGATATTCCATCAATCGATCTCCTATCATGTCTGGTGTCTAATCTCTCTGCACCTAAATGGATAACTAATGAATAATACCTACCACACCTAACCTACTTCATGACTGCATTCATAATCAAGTTTGTTCTTGTTGCCAATAGCTTGCATTCATGTAGCACATCATCTTTTCTTATTTTCTCCTCTTGATTTTATGACTAACCATGAGCATGAAAGTGTCGTATATCATCATATGGGTTAAATGAAACATACATAGGTCTTTTGTAGGCTCTGAAATACATCTTGAAGGAAAATCAATCACCTTAGCTTTGAAACCATGTTAATCACCTCAAATGTCAGTTGGGTATTTTTAGAAAGTTTATAATTATGTGCTACTAATGCATCACCTTAGTGTAAATGGATGACCTAAGAGCCTATATAGAATAGATGACACAACAATTGATAGAACAAAATTTTGGAGAAGAAGTAGCGAGAACGAGGTGTGAACTTTCATTAAAAAATGTCCCTCTAAATTTTGGGTATTGGTCAAAGTGGATTTGTCACTCCTTAAACAGGCTATTTGTATGAATTACACGATTAATATTTAAATGAAACTAACATAATCAAAATTAAAGGTATGAAAGTGCCAAAATGATCGCCAAGAATTTCCCTCCAAGCAAGCCTCGTTAACCGTGGCCATCATTAAAAAAGGATCCACTCAAATGATTGAATAACATATTTTGTTATCTTAATAGAAGAATATCTATGTTCTCTCCATGTTTCAAAAAATGAGACCTCAGTCACACATCGTCTGAGAAATTTATGACCTTTTGAACTCGAGCTCTTGTTGTTTCTTGCAGGTAAAAGGACACTTAAAAATTCTTTCTAATTGTTTGTTGGATAGTTAGTTGCCATTGATGTCAAACCTTAGAGATTTATGTCAACCCTTCGAGAAGTATGTAATCCTTATAGATATGGTTGATATTGATGGTTATTTAGTTGCCATTGACGGAGTGGTTGATGCCAGCAGATGTGTGTGGTGTTGTTGGCCCTTGGTTAGGGAAGAAAGCAAAAAAAAAGGGAGAAAAGGAAAAATGAGAACTTTGCGGAAGACACAGTGACTGTTATTGGGTCGAAGTGAGAAAAAGAGCAGAAAAGACAGAGTGAAGCCTGAGAAAGAAATCCATTGGAAAAGGATATCAAGGATGACAAATGAACAAGGAAGAAGGATTGTGGATGACTCAACAAGAGGAAAAATCCATTGTTATATACTTTAGAGCACCGCGCGAGAAGGAAGGAAGGATAGGCTAGCGAACCCCTGAAAATGGGGGTCAAGTTGACCTAGGGTTTTAGACACCTAGGGTTTTGGTATCTAGGGTTTTGACACCTAGGTTTCAGCCTAAGGATGTCATTGAGTAATTGTAACGTATAAATAAGAACCTATATGAGGGAAGAGGGTTTTTTAGGTTCAAGTGGGTTGGATAAATTTGTATTGTTTGATATGAGTGATTATTGTCATGAGAGAGAGAAGTGTTGAGTGAAGATCCTTCTGGTGTTGTAAGATCTTCAACTGGGTGCGAAGATCAACTTTGCAGCTAGGTGTGCATGGAGGGGAGAGATAGAGAGAAGAGAGAAGATTTGTTGGCTAAGAGCCCAGATCAAAACTGTATGTTTCCATCTTAATATATCATAAATCAAAGTTCTGTGGATGTAGCCCCAGAGAGAGAGTGAACCACATATATCTGTCTTGTGTGTGTGATTGATGCTATGTTATTTTTCCTTGATATATTTTTATTGCATTGTTGTGGTAGATCTGATAGATGTATGGAATAGATCTAAGTTGATAAGTGATATATGCATGTTGTATCATTTTAGTATTGTATCCACTTGATATTTCCCTTGGTTGTAGACATTTATATCTTGCAACCGCCCCATAGCTCCTTCGGGTGAGACTGCATCTTCTTCGCAGGTGTAGTCAAAAGGGATAGTAGTTAAGGCTTGTTGGTGTGCTCTTAGAGTTGAACCTTGGATCTACCCCTATGCCAACAAATGGTTCTGTTGCCCGGACACCCACAAATTTTTATTTCACATTCTGCAAGTCAGTAGGGAATTATGATAGGGATTGTAGGGCCTATGATATCATGCACGAAAGATCAAGAGATATATACAAAATTCAACGCAAAGCACAAAAAGAAGGAAAAACTATGCAGTACAACTCCACTGGGAGAGGATACTTCAATCCTCGTGGTGGATTCAGAGGATGAGGACGAGGAGGAGGTATGGGTTGAGGACGAGGATAGGTAATTTGTTATAACTTCTCACAACCAGGACACTTTGAAAGGGACTGTCAAAACCCTTGCACTACTTGCAGCTACTGCAACTCCTTCGAGCATGTTATTGAGGAATGTCCAGCTTTGCTGGCTAAACTTCAAGAGAAATGAGGACCTCGGCAGAACCCGTAGATACAATTGATCAAAGTTGAAACTTGCGGAGAAGACCCTAGAGTCATTGTTATTACTAGAGGAGGTGCTATTATAGGAGATGGCAGAATGACCCAAGGGAAGACTACATAAGATTCAGGAATTGGGAAAGCTACAGAGAAGACCCAAACCTTTGATGCAAAGAAAGAAAGACAAATATTTGAGGAAGCAAGAAAATAGTTCAAAGGAGACCAAGGTTTTTCATCAAAGACCCGACCATAAGTAAGAGAGTATGGAATGCTTCAGGCATTTGATCAGTCTGCTTTGACAAGAGAAGGAAAATAGGTAAGCAAGTTCATGGAATTTTTATATACTTGTATTAAGTTGATTCAGGATGAGAGCACTATCCAAGAACTACAAAATTTAATCAGATAGTATGAGCTAGGAAAGACTGACCCCTTACTGAATAGGGAATTACACCAAATCACTAAAAAGAGAAGGACAAATAAAGAATTACACTTGAATGCTCAAATAGGATAATATGATATAGACTATGTAATCCTCGACTTAGGGTCAGAGGTCAATGTCATGACGAAGCAAACTTGGGCACTGATGGGAAAAATGAAGTTGATATATTCCCCTATTAGGCTCAGGATGGCTAATCAGCAGGCTATAAGCCCCTTTGGTAGACTAGAACATGTCTCTGTGGACATCGACAGAGTAAGAACGTTTGCAGATTTTGAGGTAATTGAGATAGTGGATGACAGGTGCCCTTAACCTGCATTGTTTGGAATTGATTGGGCTTTCAATAATTCCACTATGGTTGATTTAAAGAAAAGACGTATGACATTTGAAAGATATGGCCTTAGGGTCATCATGCATTTATATCCAGATGAAGGTCAATAATACATGAAACCCATCAGAGAAGAAGACCACGCATATGAACTGGAAAACTTATACAAACTGACAACCAGACAACAATATTACATTAATCCTACAACTAATGGAAACCTAAGCTGGCGAAGTGACAACGCATGTTCGCCAAACTCAGAAGAAGCACTGGAGAAATGGAAGAATAAAATGTATGAAGTATCTACAAGAAGATGTGCTAGATCAACCAGAGAAGTTCGCTAGACCGGCACAATAGTAAGTAACTTACCCACCTTTGATGGTCTGAATCCATTAGAAACCTTCTTGTCGGACTTTGAAGAAAGTGTACCAATGCAAAAAATATTTTTGGTGATGGATGAGGACCTGAAATCAACCCCAACAAGATGTTGGGGGACACACAAAAGCAATATTACAGACTGGGTACAATGTCGTACCTTGATGATAACGCGGTTCTCAACACAAGTAGAAGGCTGCAAAGTTCAATACACAGATTGAAACTATCCAAAGGACCATGTGTGAAGCTGCGAGGGAGCCTAGAGCAACRTTCCTCAATAACAATGGGTACACAAATTCATCAACACACTGGACATGACACCTATCAACTGGTACCTTCAAGCAGAGTTGTGCCTCATCACTACAGATTGGAAAGGTATGACTTAGACTTTTGTAACCACCTTCTTATTTGAAAGTCAATATCCTTCAGTAGATCAAGCACTACAGATTGTCAGACATAAAGTATTTGAGGAGGCCTCTAGCCTCCCTTTGGAGCAAGACGAGGACGAATGGACTGCGCCTCTACAAAAATTGCAAGGTTGTTACAACATCAATGCTGATGAAGACGATGGTCCAAGAAAGGTGAACAATACAGAAACAAAAGGCCAAAGAAATGTGGAAGGACCAGGAGTAGAGTTACCATTCATTGGACAACCAATCAATATTAAGAAGGTCAATATTGGAACAAAACAGACACCGAAGTTTGCAAATGTTGGATATTATTGGGATGCTATCACTATTGACAAGATTACATAATTACTGCATGAATATTAGGACTTGTTTCCAACCAGGTTCAATGATATGAAGGGCATTAAAGGTCCTATGGGAGAGATGAGGATCCCTTTGAAGCTAGATGCTAGAATAGTCAAACAAACACCCTACATATTGAACCCTAAATATATGGAGAAAGTGAAGATTGAGATTGACAAAATGATGGAAGCAGGGATTATAGAACCTGTGGAAGTGTCAAAGTGGATTAGCCCTATGGTGGTACAAGACAAGAAGACATGAGAGATTAGGATCCGCGTAGATCTCAGGAAGCTGAATGATGCCTATTTACATGATCCCTTCCCTATGCCATTCACTAATGAAGTGTTAGATAATGTGTTACAGGTGAATCCTCTTGCAGACAAGCAGATTCCCTCTTGGTATCTAGACTCCTAAGGCCAAGACAGAAAAGTGATTAACATGGACACTGACATCCTTTTTAGATCTAATTAAGCTAATATGCGAAAAGGAAGAAGAGGGATATGTACCTTGTCAGTGACATTTTTTCTCGCAAGATCCAAGTTGAGCTCCAATCCTGAGCTCCTCGATAGGTCCTATAAAAAAACAAGGATACAAAGAACTTCCTAT
The DNA here is from genome assembly GCA_000966675.3 of Picea glauca. NCBI lineage: Eukaryota > Viridiplantae > Streptophyta > Pinopsida > Pinales > Pinaceae > Picea > Picea glauca. Next base: position 32,611 of record JZKD02S2129328.1, read on the forward strand.
TCTATTGAGATTAGCTCAAATATAGATCTATCTATTGAAGACAAATTCATGTGGAACAAACATAAATTTGAAAGAAATAGGCCAAGCATTGATTATTAATGAGAACAAGTAAAAGGTGCTTACAATCCTTTGATGGAGGTGCAATAGTCTCTTCCATCTCTCCTTGTCCAACCCCTTTTCTCAAGTAATCTACACTTATTATGCTCCAATGGCATCTCACTTATGGAATCATAAGTTTGGTGTAATTCTCAATCTCCATATATCCTTCTACCATGAGGAGGCCTCCTTATATAGGCTTGGAGAGGCCTAACCACTTGAGAGATATTTGGGATAAGTTGAGGATTCCTCTCCTTCAGTTGTGGATATCCCCTAAGATCATGCCTTGAACCAAGATTCGAACCCAACTACCTTTAGATATTGAGGGGATTGTCCCCTGATTTCTTCCAACAAACCAAATTTTGCCCAAAAAAGGGCAGCGCTCCCTCAAAAGGGGCATAGAGTGCTAGAACGCTCCTTTATAAGGGATTATAGAGCGCCAACACTCCCTGTTAGTAGGTAGGGGAGCGATCCCTCCCAAAATTGATGTTTTAGTGGCTTTTTCAGTGGCACAAGGTTTGTACTCTTCTGTCAATTTATTTTCCTTCTTCAAAATTAGTCTTTGAGGTGTCTTAGCGTCCTTACGATGTCATTAGAGAGATGACATAGGCAATATGATGTTTGTGAAACTTGCGACACTTGCAACCAATATGCGACACTTGCGATATTTGTAATGAAGGCACTAGCCATCATTGCAAAGTGTGATTTTGATGTGTAACAGATTGCCCCCCAAAGTGAGAAGTCAGAAGAAGATGATGGCTAAAAGTACTTTGTAGACTTTTTCGAGTAGGAGTATGGATGCAGAGAGGCTGGAAAAGTTGCACACGACCATCAAACAAATATTATGACATGTTTCAAACCCAAGGCAGGCATACCTATGCTTGAGTGATAAAGACTTTTTAGGTATGGCCGCCATAAAATACATTGCGGATCCATAATTATATTGATAAAAGGTATATCCACTGAAGAGACAATGTGGATCTATACTCCTATGACCTGAAATGATTGTATCCATGAAGAATACACGGTGGATCTATGAGATGACAAGAAATAGCCACGACCAATACAAAGTGGATCTATGTTACAATATATGTCTCAAAGTTCAAAAGAACTCTTTCGCAACCTGGGCAAAGTATATATAAGAGTGATAACTCAACCCAGGGTCTTCTTATCGATCTCTATGTAGTATGAATCTAACCATGTGAATGGATGTCCTAATGTCGAACATGGAAGAAACCACTTGATTACCGATCAATGAGTTAAACTGTTAACAAGTGTGAGGGAGATCACCATTGATGTCAATGATTCCCAAGGTACTCTAGTACATTCAAACGAATGTTAATGGATGATTTGAAGTTGAACATCCGTGGAATCATCCGATCAGGGGTCAATGATGTAAACTCACTGTTGGACGTGAGGAGGCCTTCCATTGAGGCATGCAAGTCCCAAAGTACTAACTGGTTTATAAGTCTGACTCATGCATAATGTGCTGAAGTTGACAAGAATAGAATCATCGAAGGAGGGCATTGATGTATCCACCATCAACGACATGAAACAGACATAGAGATGTAATTGGTGGATCAAATGAACATGGACTGACATGGATATTGAAACAAGATATTTGTGATGGATGACTCTCGAGGCAGATACTTCCCTTGAACACTAAGGCACAATAGCATAAACATGACATGGACCAAAACTTGATGATGAAGTGGATGATGTGACTTTTGTTAGGTGAACCAAAGGAGTAAAAGAAACTAAGAGGATTGGCTCAATGCAGAGGTTCAGCGGATTAAAATGCATGCAAAGACAAAGTGTCATGTTCAAGGGTGACCATAAGAGTTACTGGTAGTGTTATCAAAAACTACTTGGCTTACTTCTTTCAATTTTTCCCCCATCCAGATAGACGAGTACCTCTTTTTAATTTAACGAGATCGAGGAGGTTAACACATGATCGATATGAATCACCTTCGGTAAGTCCCTCTTCCCTTGTTTAGCGAACTGGAAGAAGTAAGGGTTCGGTCCTGTATGGGCCCTTCAATGTATGATTGTTTAACAAGTCCAGAGAAGGTAAACTCAGTGGTTTTTCATATTTAGAGAGTCTGAAAACAACTTAAAGTTGACTCCAATGTTGTCCTTTTTTTGTAATTTTAGTCTTGCGAGGCCGATAAAGAGATAAATTATCACTCAAAAGACGCCCTTTCAAACCTTTTAATGAGTGGGAAAGGAAGCAAGATCAATCAATAGTCTTTTCACGTTTAGAGATTCTGAAAAGAGTTTAAAGAAGACTCCAGGGGGTTCCTTTTTCATTTATCCATGCGGGTCCAAAAAAGAGATAAAAGTTTACCCATCTCATTCTTATATTTTTGAGCTTAAGAACGAACTAAGACTATGCTTGTGAATGTGACAAGATAAAAAATGAACAAAATTGCTCTGAAACCTATCAATAATGTCAAAACTACGTTCTAGGGGATTGAATATAACCGGACAGCGGGTACTTCTCATGCCTGTGGATGAGTATTTGGCAAACCATTGAGTCTCGGGAGTGAAACTAGGTGTGCACTCGTACTTCCCGCTATACTCGTAATTTAAAACATAATGGATCAAAGAGACAGATCCTTGATATCTTTGATGGCAATTCTGTCAATGTTCATGTTAAGCACTTTTTTGTCTTGGCCTTAGGAGTCTAGAGACCAAGAGGGAATCCTCTTGTCCACAGGAGGATTCACCTATAATATAATGTGGGAGGCCAGGAAGTATATTCTTTTACAGATGGATTTTCAGGATACCATCAGATTCAGATTGGCAAGGAAGATAGCCACAAGACCACATTTGCAATAGAATGGGAGTCCTATAAGTATACAGTGATGCCATTTGTATTAAAGAATGCCCCAAACATCTTTTCTAGGGTGGTGCTCAAATCATTCAAGGAGTTTTTTCATAAATTTCTAGAAGCATATTTTGATGATTGGACTATTTTTAGTTTATTAAAGAATCATATTGAATGTCTAAGGATAATGTTGGAAAAATGCAGGCAGTGTTAAATTGATTTGAATATGAAGAAGTGCATTTTATTCTCACCATTTGGAGTGTTGTTAGGCCATATTGTATGAAAGAAGGGATTGTTAGTTGATCCATCAAAAATTTCCATTATAGTTGAACTACCCCCTCCTACTTTAGTCAAATAGCTGCGCACTGCGCTGGGACACACAAGATATTACAGGAACTTCATTAAAGGATATGCTCAGATTACAAAACCCATGGAGAAGATTTTGAAGAAGGATAGTCAGTTTAGTTGGACAGAAGAATGCCAACAGAGCTTCGACACACTGAAACATAAAATGGTTACTGCACCTATTTTGGTCTTTCCAGATTCGAGCAAGGAATTTAATGTACATGTCGATGCATCTTCCATTGCCTTAGGAGCAGTGTTAGCACAACCTAGTGAAGGATATATTGATCATCCATTAGATTTTTCTAGAGGTTCCCCACCAGCTGGGGGTCCTTCGGGTCCAAGTGGCAGTTGCCCAATCATTTCTTCCCCCGCAATAGCTGATCTGCAGCTTAGGATCTGCCACTCTACAGGGCCACCAACACACTAATCTAGGACTCTCTTTTCCTAAATATGGGACCACATGCCCTCTGACACATCCCTGCAACACCACCTCCAATCGATGTCGAAGATCATCTATTCCCCTACCAGCCTCCACCTTTGGAGCACGCAATGGCCTTGCACCTAGATCATCAGACCAACATATTTATATTTCCCTGAGATTTCACCAACCTCATCCCTCTGATGTGGCTCTCCCACCCGCAGTTATCTCACTGGCCCCTAGTGCGCCAACTCCCCAACCATCTCCACCTCCCGGCCTTGCAGCCCCACATCTGCAAAAAAAAAAACAAAGATAGAGTCAACATCCATATACATATAAACATATGCCACACTATCAATATAACACAACATAAATGAACAAACATACCTCTCTAGGAGGCAACACCATGTCCGGGTCATGACAGAAGTCCATCCCACCATATGGGAATCGTATTATAATATGTGGAATGTGGCGCCACACATGCGCCAACATGGATGTAAAATAATGGACACCCTCTCCCCCTCCATGTCGTACCAAAATCAGATCCCAGTGCATCAATCATGGAGCATGTGGCCCTGCAAGCAATAACAAAACCCTTAGGCACAACATCAAAATCCTCTCCAGAAACCATGTTACCAGGATGGATCCAAAGGAAAACCCACCATAGTTGGTGGTCCAACACCGGTGAATTTGATCCATCATCCTGGAATGTAGTAGAAGCCCCCACGAAAAAAATTCCACATCAAGGACCCTCTCCATAATCCTCATTTCACCTCTAGATATCCACTGAGTCACTCAGGATCCATAGATCCTCACCACCATAGCCACGATGCACTGGTGCAAGAACTCGCCCATCGCCTCAATCTGCAAAATTGGCCCTGACATCGGTTTCAGCCCCATACAATAGCGTCATACCACGTCTATCAGTCGCACATCCCCCGACACTTGGGGGTCAACAGGCAGGGCCATTCCCCGAAAGGGGAGCCTCGTCAAGAAGTAAACATCCTCAACAATTGAGAATGTCAACTGTTGTCCCCTCACCATGAAGCACTGTATATCAGTGCTCCACATCGATATCAAATACAGGAGTAGGTACTCCTGCGACCATATCAGTGGGCAATCGAAGAACTTGATCAACCCACAAGCTTCCAAGTTCCTCCGAACACTTGACTCCTCTCTCACTGCCTCCCGGAGGTGCTCCCAGTCTCTCTCTCTCTAGTGGAATGGCATTAAAAAATGATCACCCACACTCACAGAGAATACACTTAGTCAACACTCATCATTCATCCAAAATACCAACAAATTCAAGTTTTCAAAAACCCCTTAGCTTTGCCTCAAGTGCGCAATTGTCATCCCCACAGGCGTGCACATATGCGCCCCTGTTCTTCTCATATTTGCGCATCAATGAGAAGTTGTAGCAGAAATATATGCACATCAATGCAAGAATGTCACACCCACAGGTGTGCACTCATGCACACTTCTTCTCTACATAGTTGTGCAATGATGCATAACTGTCTAAGAAACAGTTGTGCATAGTGCACAGCTAATTTTCTAACAGGCACACATTACATGCGCACCTGGTTTTCTCACCCACATGCCCCCATGCACAGTTGCATTCAACACAACCGTACATCATGCACAGGAGAGGGAATTATACTCGTGCATCTCTGTGTGGGTGTCCTTCCTTCTCTTGAGCATTAGTGGGCCCACCCCTACAAAATACTCTAGTATGGCCATCCGTACGACCCCTACCCAAAAATAGAAACTATATACTATGCAGGAGGATGGGACCACTAACCTGACTCTCGTAAATCTTGGATCGGTCAGCTCGAACTCTCGTAATATTCAAAACTCCTCCAAATAATCTCGTTGATTCACTATAGTAGCAGGTACAAATGAGGTGGAATTGTGGGCCACACAACCATATATAGTCCCTTTTGGCAAACTTCCACACTCAGTTACAGGAGCTCAGAGTCTTTGTTTCTCGATCCGTCTTCAGCTATGGGATCAGGGTCCCGCTACCTACACAATCACATTCCCCGGGACACCATCTGCACTCGGCCCCGAGGGAGAATTTTTCTCACAACATGTCCAGGAACACATGTTCATGTTCAAAATTATCAAATAACTGTTATATCTTCTTTATCTTCAGATATTGTTCACATCGGGTATTCAGTTTTAAAGTGTGCAAGTACTTGGTCATCAAAACCTAGCATGGCCCCTTCAGGTATATGATCGACACTTGCATGTAATCATTCCCTCTGAATATCAATTGCATCTCTAGTCACATGCTCTGACATTTTCCTTTAGGGTCCCTATATCTGGATTTGTAGTACTATGACCTCTACTGCATTTTTGGTACTATCACCTAGTAGCACTCTCCCCCACATGATTTGTCCCATTCATATTCCCCCTTGTCACTTTGACACTCATGTTGCTTTCACCCGTAGGTATGGGAGTCCCGATAGTCTTACACATTTCTTAGAATCAGCCACATACTCCTTCTCATCATTTTGATAGCTTTCCCAATGGACTCCCAGGTTAGCTCATCATGGTTCTATTTTGA
>JZKD02S2129339.1:0-20479 GCA_000966675.3 Picea glauca
ATTGACTAAACACAATAAAGTAATTTTTAAGAGGATTGTAAGTGAAAAAAATCTTTTAGAATATTTTTTATGCACCAGAAGTTTTTCAATCAAAGTAACTCATGTATCACCCCACTTCTTATCACCCATATTCATATTACAAATAAAAAGGGTGAATAGAATGTTATATAAAATAAATAGGAAGTTGAAAGCACTCTAATTAGTGTGGGAAATAAAATAAAACCCATCGGAGCTATGGATGCTTGTTGGCAGCGGGTCCATGCTTGTATGATACTAAGTCATCTCTTTCGGGGCTATGGATGCTTGTCTATAGCAGGGCCATGCTTGTATGATGCTAAGGCATATTCATCAGGGCTATGGATACTCACGAGAAACAAAGCAATGTTGAGTATTAAGGAGATGAGGAACAAAAGTCTGCAAACATTGGTTAGTATAAAAGCTAAATCATGTTCACTTATTACTTAATCGTCCAATGTATATTTTAAATTTAACTAATACAATAATCTCTATTGAAATAACATTTGAGTTATGAGTACTTGATATTAATAACTTGTTCTTTCCAGGTATCATGTATAATAGATTCGCGTAATTTTAAAATTGTAGAAGCATAAGACTAATGTCTTATTTTTTAGATATAAAGGTTAGGGAAGAGATTATTTGTCCATTGGATGTAGCTTGGGTGGTTGGGAGGAATTATTTTTACCCTCCCCACCTAGGTTCAATTCCTTGTGAATGATATTTTGTGCCCTTAAATGGGTATGGACTTGATTGACAACTTGTTGATTTAATTGTCCTAGATGACAAACAACTTAATAGAAAGCGATATGTATTTGGATATGGGAGACAATTTATTGTAACACATTTGAACGCCCCATATACCATGGATAACTAATATCATCCATCATCAATTATATTTAGATCTGGAACGATTACTCATAGGAGTTATTTTAGCACACCAGATGCCCTGATGCCAAATAAGTGTTTCCCAAGAGGCTTGCATCTAGATCTTATAGGAAGTTAAGTTTGAAATTATTTGAGTTTTCCAAACCCTGAATATTGGATATTTTCGCAATTGTATCCAGATTAGGGAGTTTAGTTATGAATGTTGTCGTGACATATTGGATGCTTCGGATACCAGACACCTCTACACAATAGATTTGCTTGTGGCATATGGGTTAAGGGTTGTAGAGCTCATCTCAAATCACCCAGATATCTGGATATCCATATATCTGAATCGCCATCGCATATAGGGATGCATCCGTGCTAGCTACTAGTCATGTACCACATCATATTATGTTTTCAAGGTTAACCTATGTGGTTTCTGTATTTCATCCTATGTGTCATTCACTATCAGCTGATGTGTCATTAAAGTCTTGTTTGATCATTATGACCTTTTGATCCTGGATTTTTGTATATGAATATAGTATATGATCATGGCTAAAAGAATACATAGTATAATGTGGTTTATATCGTATGTTATCATGCACATGAAATTCAATAGCTAAAGAAACACTTATAAATCCTTCATCATAAGTCCACTTGATCAATGTGGTACTAATTCTTATAGCTATGTGATGATAAATGATTGATCATCTGTTGAACCGACAATTCGCATCCCCTGCAACCACATTGAATCAAATTCTACATTTCCAAAAATCGATTTGGATTGAGTAATAACATAAAGGATAAATCATTGAATTGAATTACTTTTTGATTGTTTAGTTATAAGTTTTAAATAAATTTACTTAGAATTCATATTACATAATGATATGCACGTTGATTGCTAGGTTTGTATATTTTTTGCAGATTTATAGGAAATAAGAATAATCATGCTGACTAGAATAACATATAGAATGAGAGGATAAAGGAAGAAGTGAACAAATAAAGAATTGTACACATTCGATTTTATCAATCAAGCACAGTAACGTGTATAACACATTTCAATTTGTTATACAACCAAAATTATTTAAATTAGAAAATAGAAAACTTGTATCAATATAATTGGTCATGAGGAATAATTATAGGAGTTTTCCAATGATTTTATGAGTTTGAAAATCAAGAATGTTGTAACTAAAAGTCTATGGAAATCAAATGTATGTAAGAGTAAACTAGTTTAAAAGGAAATTCTTTCGATAAGGAAGGGGTTGGAAAACTTTGTATTGGACCCATGTAATTTCTTATCACTTTTAATAATAAACAGAAGGTCATATATTTGTTTCATAGATCTCTTGTTCATGTAAGATTGTTCAATCAAAATTTCTAAGAGTTGATATTTTTGCATGTTCTTTCTTTTCATCCTTTCGTGAATTGGTGATTTTAGTGATTGATATTTATTGGATACAAGAATACTCATATCATATTTTATGAATAGCTATGTATTCATAAAATAGAAATGTATGTATGTGTACATCAACCGTTATTGGATCCTGTGAATCATTTCCTTAGATTCAATAATTAATTTCTCTACTTGTATATGATTAAAATAAATTCACTCTTAGCTATCTAAGATTTATATTAATTAGATATAGTATCAATTATAGTTATTACATAGATCCTTAGATTAAATGTTTTCTATTAGATCGATATTTCATCGTATCCAACTCTTTTGGTGGCTATCGGGCCCACATACCAGTGGAGATCACTACCCCAAACAAATCTGAGTCTGATTGGGACTTGTCATCGGGTGATTCTCCCTTGTTGTTGTTAACGAAATTTTGCTTACCATCGACATTAAGAAACACTAGATCTATTCAAGTGTTCCCTTACTACCCTATAAATTAACCATTTTTTTTTAAATATCATGAGTCATCTATTAATAAAAGTAACTTCATAATAGTTCTTCCATTCTATACGATTACATTCCATATGGTTTTTAACTTTTATAATATCTTGGAATTACATTTAAGTCAAAAAAGAAATATTAATCTTATAATATGTAATATTCAATAATAAGCCATATCCAATATTGAAAGAGTATTTATGCACCTCATGTACCTCTTCCTAAATGAAGTATGGTATTTGGCATGTATAAAGACCTTAGTTAGCATGTCTAAGGCATTGATAACGTTTCATATGAATGTATCATCTTCCTTCCATGAATAGTTGGTTTCCAAACACTTAACGATATTAGCAAGTGGTTTGGAGTGCTTAACACTTTTTTTAACTACTATCAATCAATTGTGTAGAGTGCTTGAAACTTTTTTCTTAAAGTTTATTTTTCTTTGTTTTTTTAAATCATATTTTTCTTGACTAATTTCCTTAATTATCTTACATATTTTGGAATTCATCAATTATAAACTTTACTTCTAGAATATCTTTCAGGTATGCAAGGGTTCCACTTGAGTTCACACCTCTCTAGGAAAACATCCATCCATTACTAAATATTGAAAGTGGGAATTTTGGTTGACTAACACCTTTTTCTTAGGTTTTCACCCCTTGAAAATATTTTCTTTCCTTTGATCTTTGATTCTTAGAATTATAGAATTGCAAACCATAATTATGGATTATTATAAACAAGAAAATTAATAGTGGAGAAAAATCAAATTAAGAGAGAATGAGAAAGGTGTATATCATCCATGAATATAAAGGAGAGGGTGTAGTAAATTTGCATCAAGTTTAGAAGATAGTCCTAAATAGTTTGTATCAATGACTTGTGCATGCATATTCTTTTCATATATTCACCACGCATATGAATGCGTTTGAAAAAGAATCTAGTTGATGATGAGATAAAGATGAATCAGTTTTCATATTATTTTCACTATTAAAAGTTGTCAAGTGTGGGGTTTACCTTATGTTCTCAATTCAATACATTTTTTAAGTATTTATTTCCAATAAACCTATTACATAATAGCACCTAAGTGTTCGTTATATATGTATTTTTCTGTATTATTTGTTGGTTTCATATATTGGACATGGTTTTTCGATATTAAAGTGGAAAACATGAAAGATATTCAAGTTGAGACATATTCTTTATGTGAAGCAAAGAAGAATTCTTTTGACATATATTTTATGTAAGTTTTCCTATTTGATTATATGCCAATGCAAATTTGTAGGATGTAATGACACATGATATTGTAAAATTGAAGTAAATACTAATTTTTGTATGAATAATGTATGTGTGTTTTGAAATATTTATTGAATAGAATTGTTTATTCAGTTTCCTAATTAAGTATCCAACTTCTCCAAGCTCTTCATATTACATTTTTTTCATGTCCAATTTGTTTATTCAAGTTCTTCTGGAACTCTTCATGTTTATTTCATCATTATATTGTAATATTCTAATTAGGATATCATGCTTACTTGTGTATTTGGTGCTTCATTGCTTGCATAAATAATTTCCCACCTGCATCCATGTTTCATGGTTACTTTATTTATCATTTTTTCAATATTTTTGTAGGGTGATAAGGGGAATAAACCTATAGAGAGTGAAATATTGCATTAAAGGGAAATAGTATAGGTCCACAATGTGCATAGTCAACCACCTTGCACATAAATCCTCAACCACCACAGGCAATATATTATTCAAATATCCATATTCAATGTTGAAGTGGAAGAATTGTTGGGTTTATTGTCTCAATTTTTAACAAGCACTACCTATTTGATGTTGTGAAAGAACTATCTATTTAATGTTTCATGTTACTTGGTTGATCCCCCATCCATAAGGAATGATGTCAATGATTATGAAATATTTATGTTGACTCTTATCTTTGAATAAAGCATGATTTGGAGAATATAAAAAATATATAGTTACATCTTATCAAATTTGATACTCTTGAAAGCATTTAGGAACAAGCTAAATTACTAAGAAGGATATATTACTATGCAATTAAAATCAATGAACATAATACGTTTTTGATGCGTAAACTCAATGTTTCTTTTCTAGTTTCAAAAAATATTGACACTTTTTTTTTATTTGTTGTAGCAAATTTTGGCCAATCAACAAGTTGGTCCTAGTACTAATCCTTGACCACCATGAGATGTACCACTCACCATTCCATATGCATATTATGAAACCACACCCACATATAACCCCCAACCTCCATCTCATGACACCACACCCAAAAATAACCTCCATCTTCCATTGCAAGACACACCCATAAAGAACCCCCAAACTCTATCTCATCAGACTTTCACTATCTATGATCCCAATTCTAGTACTACCTACTCTTTTTCTCGAGTAACCATTGTTTGTAATATGGGTAAAATAAATACCCATAGACTTGCATTCAAACAATGATGGAGTCACCTTAAAGGTGTTGATGTGGCTGAATTCTCTACATTAACCATACAAGTTCACTTGGGGAAAGGACCCAATTATACCTTTCACTATTTGCAATGGTGAACCCTTTGATTTATGGCCAAGATTCCGTTATCGATTTTATGATTTACATTTTACAAATGAAGAATGCAATCCTACAACTAAACTGATCTATTTTATCATAGCCAAGAATTAAAAACACAAACATATACAAAATCAACAAAAAAAATGCAAGTAATTTACAAAAATTTCAATATAACCACAACAAACTGAAGTGAACCTACAATTAAAATTGAAAGCTACAATTTCATATCCATATTGTTAACACCAATTATACGCAAAAACTAAGAACATATAAAACAAACTTGAGAATAAATCTAAAATTATAATATCTAGTATTAAAGAAATTCTAGAAAGCCATCAGTAGCAAAGAATAATCCAAGCCAACAAATACACCAAAATTCTTCAAAAAAGTGGACAAGAAGGATTCTTAATTAACAATTAATTCCATTATAATGCCAAGCAAAAATCCCCTATTGCGTCTCCATACATATTACTTAAAAAAAAAATGAGAGCATGAGAAAATGAAGTGTTTAGGATCTTTGATTCTTCAGATTCCCGCTAACTACTAAGAGACCCCTTTTGCGTATTTATTTTGTATTTTACATAGTATTTAATTGGATTAAAAAAATTTATGATTTCACTAGAACATGGATAGTGATGTTATTCTAGTAGGGCTTGATTGGGAACTAGATTATCCTCTTACTTATCTAACTTGCTTTCAAACTTAAGAAATAATTTTTTTAATATGCTCATCTCCCTAATCTAACTTGCTTTCAAACTTAAGAAATAATTTTTTTAATATGCTCATCTTCCTAATCTAACTTGCTTTCAAACTTAAGAAATAATTTTTTTAATATGTTCATCTCCCTAGTTGGAGTGGTAATATATTTTTTTATTCATGCTTTTCTAATGTTCGGGTTTTTCCCTATATTAATCCTTTCCAACATTTCTCTTACTACCAAAGTAATCATCAATCCTTTCCAACATTTCTCTTACTACCAAAGTAATCATCACTTCACCATGTGGTACAAATACTCGATTGGTTCTAAATGGGGGTAAGTGGCATGCATGCAAAATGACCTTTATATCTTCTAGGAACTGATCATAGTAATTTGGTAATTCTTTGGTGTTTTCTTATGACCATCGATAAGCTCATTTCCAACATTCAAGACTAGCATTGTCTCTAAGGAAATTCATTTATTTGTATGATATTTAGTTAATTATTATTGCCATTGCTTTAATGAATCAATACAATTTTTCCACCCTTCTTGTCATCACTTTCAATCTTTGAATTATGTTGCAATGTTAGAGCCTTATTTATATTCTTTCTAGTAATTATGTAAACTTTTTTGAACATCTCTTTTTTCCACATTTATCTCATCTTAGATGTATAAGTAATTCCCTCCAAACTCTGAATTTATAATATTTAAGTTTATTTTCCAAACATTTTACTCATTTCTTATAGTCCTTTACAGTCTTATTCATATTAAGAAGACATGAGATGCTGCCAATCCAAATTAATCCAATGCTATAGGATTAGTTCATCCACATCCACTATAGTAGTTTTTATAGTCTTTACCAATTCTTGATCAATATTGATATGTCTACTTTTGTTGATTTGATTAACAACGATCTTTCTCCTTTTATGGGTTTGTCAAAATATTTTCTTTTTCCTCTTATCGAAAGTGAATAATTCTAGTAGGCCACTTTAATTTTGGGCATTTCCCTTTCCATGATTTTTTGTAATCCTAAGCCCATAGGGGATGACAACTATCTTCTTATAATCTTTACCATAGAGTTCATCACCTTGCTAGGTGTTTTCACACACAATGATCCATTTCCACCATCTCCTCCCAATTTTTCTCTTCTTCCTACTTCTTCAAGTCTCTTTCTTTCTACTTGATCTTCTTGTATTTTCTTCTCAGCGCCTTCCTCTTCAATTATCATTCTTTGTTTTTTTTAGCTTTATCTTTTTCTTTTTCTCAATTGTTGTTCTTGCTTCAATTTAAGCCTTCTCTTTCAAGTTTTTTTCCTTAGAAGCTATTTCTTATGCTTCTACTTCAACTATCCTTTTTTTAGCTTCTTCCTTCTATATTCTCTTCCTTGCCTCTTCTTCCTTTATTTTCCTTTCATTAGCTTCTACCCTTTCATTTTCTTCAATTTATGTTGTTTCTTTGCCTTGGCTTTAGCTTGTTGTCTTGCTTCCTCCTCAACTTTGTTTCTTTTCCCTTTAGCTTTTGCTTCAACTACTTTATTCTAGATATCTTCCTTTATTTTTCTTTTCTCAACCTCCACTTTTTCTTTTACTCTTTTATCTTCCTTAGATTTTATCTCTTGTTGAATTAATTTTTGCAACTCTTCATATAAGAGTTCCATTATCTTGACTTAATTTTCCTCCCTATTCTCATGATAGTAGGGTTGGGAAATAACCACACAAGTTTGATGGTTTAAAATTACTTTTTTAGGATAATGTCTCTTGAACCTTTCTTCTCCAAAATGATATTCTTCCATTATTTCAAATGTAGAATTAGTCAATCCATAAAATCCTAGATAGAGAGAATAATATTGACAGAGATTATTTTGTTAAGCTACTAATGAGGAATTGAGGCTATGCAGGATGGTTTGATAAGCTATCTCACTAACTACTACCCAATCTAGGAAATGCTTTGGAATAATATGGGGAGCTTTAGTGGTTCCATATATTCTAATAAATGTTATTTTTTCTTCCATATACCAATCTTCAATTTGATCTAATAGTGATACAACCTCCTCCAACAATCTTGGGCATGGCTTGGAAAAAATTATTTCATACAATGAAGTAAAAATTTGATATTATATATTTAAGTAATGCCCCATATACGTATGTCCTATAGGTCTTGGAAATAAACTTGGACAGGTGAAAAATATATCTTCTAGTTCCATCATATGCCTAGTGTAATTCCCCTCCTTTCCTAACTCTGTTTAGAGAAGGATAGGAGGTTGATCCAAGGGTTGAATGAATATTCAATGACCATGTTTTTTTACTAAACATCATGGGATGTGGAAGTCCACATGCAAAACTAAAAACATGTTAAGAGTAAAATGTCACCTGAAAGTGATTTGGTTATATTATTGTTATGTTTTTTATATGCATGGGTGCATATTTGGGTAGGGTACAAGGTGAAGCCTTGTCAACTTTTCAACACATGGGTGTGACCCATAACCAATAACTACTTAATAGAGACGTGGAGTCTCAACTAAGGCATGGAGTCTGTAATTGCAAAATATATGGTCTTATGATTCGGGGCTGGCACAGTAAGGTGGGGTGACCTTACTCCCCAACAGTTAAATTCTTCCAGATATCCAAGTAAGCTAAGGAAACATTTAAAGACCCCATGGTTGAATTAATCCATAAAGTGATTACCCACTTTTAGGGGACTCTTCAAAGTATTATTATTTTATTTAAAAAAGAGAATTTCTATTTTTTTTAAATGATTAATTAAGAAAAAGAGGGGAAAGAGTGATGAATAATACAAATTAATTAATTAAAATTAAAGAGAAAAATCATAATTTTTCATGAGGGGGTCAAGTGGATAAGCTCAATGGGTTTATAAATAGATGGAAAAACCCTTGGTTAGAGGGAAAACTAGGAGAGTACAGATAAGCTGCACAAATTCTGACAACATGGGAAACTTAACAGGATGGTCAATGGAATCTAGAAGGAATCCATCTTGATTAATTTGGATGTTTTCTGGTGGATGGTAAAATCTAAGTTGTTAATATTATATATCTAATACTAGTTATGGGCTCACATATCTCGGGGGTCTCAGGGAAAGTAGTTTTCCCTAAGTATGGCTAGGAGGAAAACGCTTTGCACTGTTGGATTATTCATCAATACTGGGGGGTTAATCAATATTGGGCATATTTAACAATAAATTTTCTCTTTTACCACTTTAACTTAATCATCACAGAGTTAATCATAAGTAATGAAGGGAATTACATATCAGTATAGATCAACACAAAGGCACAATAAACAAGTATTTTATGTGGAAACCCAATAAGGTAGAAAACCATAGAAATTTTCTCTTATAATAATCAAGAGTTACATTATTTACATGCTTCAACCTGCAAGGGACACCAATCCTTGTAGTAATCACCCACTTACAATTTTTCAAGAACCAACCTGTTGATCTAATGAGGACACCAATCCTCAATGTAAGCACCAACTTACAGTCTACATACGCCAATCTGTCAAGAATCAACCTATTAATCTGTTGAAGACACCAATCCTCACTATAAGCACCTATTTACAGTCTGTAGGCACCAAATTTTCAGGTAGAGACCTGTTAATAAAGATTAGGACACCAATCCTCTTCCTTGCACCACCCTTCCACCAATATGCTTCCAATTAAACTACCTTGCACCACCCATACATGTTCCTCTTTCATTCTTACTACTACTATTCTCACCTTTGGTTCTGCGAACTTGGATTCTTCGTTACATATCTTCACAATACTACTTCAAACTCTTTGAGAGCATAGCTATTTATACGAAAATATTTACCCAAATATTTGTCCACATATCAAAAGAATACGGGGTTGGCTCTAGATATCCACAAAACCAGGCTTAACAAAATTGTACACATTCCTTCTTTTCCATGCTTGATTTGGTAAAATAATGATCTCAACTTACAACTACCGTTGGATTTGTTCCTGGATTCAATCGTGTCCGTCGATTTACTTCATTGTCCAAAAAAATGAAAAATACACCCTCAAAGCTCAACTTTCATCCAATCTGTCCTTGATCTTATCTCAGCCATCAATCTTCTTAGCATATTGGGACCATATGTAACCACAACTGACAACCATCATTTGATTTATACCTCTATTTAATCTCGACCATCGATCTGTCCTTTACCAAAACTTAGACAATTTATTGAAGACTTACCATGGGTGTGCAGGTCTAAGCCACATCTCTTCATACCTCTATGATGTCCATATTGCACCCCCAAGTTCTGTCACACTCATTTTTCACCCACACTTAGGCTTATTTCAAGACATTTCACTGTGGATCATCTGGATCGTCCAATCTATGACACATGACAATTTTCTGGGTTGTTGGATCAGATATCTGACTAGCCACAACCAACAATATGTTATCTTGATACTTACCCAATTATTTGAGGTTTCACTATGGGTTTGCAACACCTTTTCACATACCTCCAATTCTCCATCGTACTCACATCTTTCCAATTGATTCTCCATACTTAGTCATTTTTCAAGCTTTCAACACATCTGTTTAGCTCTCCATACTTAGTCGAGTTTTCTTCTTCTTATCATAAGTTAATGGGTCTTTGGGTTCATGCTCATTTATTTACATAAAGTAAAGGTGGAGCTAAATAATTTACAAAAAAATCATGGGCTTTACTGAAGTTTGGGTGCTCTATTGAAAACTTGATGTAGGGGTAAGTGGTCCTTAGTTATAAAGCTTGATATCTAGATTTAAATCACTCTAAGAATCATCACTTTCAAAAGGCTAAGAAATCTCATAAGTTACTCCACTATAGAATTCATTATCCTCTTTCATCTCAAATATGTTCCTTGCCCTCCTACTTATATGATCCAGTGTCTCAAAAATCCTTTGACGTAGTTGTTCTAGATAAGAAGTGTCCTTATATGGTTTTTTCTTGTGGCCTTGACTTCGATTCTTCTTCAAATTGGTTCTCTTCAAAGAAGTAGTGGAAGTTCTCGAAACTGAAGAATGTTGATGTCCATTGAGGTATGCATCATTTTCCCTATTTTCTTCAACAAAGGCACCGACCATATGATTATATGAGTCTACCCAGGTTTCTTCCATACATCGGAGTGACTTGTAAAATTGCTACAACCTATGGAAAATAGGCTTTTGATCTCCCTCTGAGGAAAAAAATGAGAATGTTGAAGGATTTGTTGTGATGTATCTTTTCAATCGGGGTGTGGATAAAATATTGAATGTGCTTGATATATATATATATATTTTACATTAGGAATTTTTTATGAGTCTTTTTTATTTCGTTGGTTGTAAGACCACTAAATTTTCTACTTGGATAGTTGCATGTTTTCAAAATAAAAAAGTAATGGAAAATAATATTATGGAATAGGAGCCACCTACTTTTGAAGGCACCTTTGTTACCCTTCACCATGAAAGCTATGATAAATAGACTACTATTCTTTAAATTTCTAGAGTAAATATGAAAGGAAAGTAAATTTTGGGGGACCAAAATGTTGTCTTTGATACAAAGAATTTGAAGGCCTCCAATGCATGATGATGCATTAAGTTGTACACAATATGTTAGAACATGTTTGTTTAGAACATGAAGAAGAATTGAGAGGTTAAAAAGGTGACTTGTTGAATCAGAGAGTGTGTTGAACCCAAATCCCTATTTGTATATTCTCTTGTTGTTAAGGCACCTAAAGACACTCAATAAGATTCTCATGAATTGTCTACAAAGGAAAGGGTAGATAAATCATTATTATATGGAGTAAGGAAGATAGTGGAAATAAACGTGGAGGAAACAATGTTATTTTCCTTTGATTTATGGGAAACATTTGATAACGATTTTACATTAGCTAGTTGTTACACATTATTTTGGTCACCCTAGTGATCCATTGACAACATGTGCTCATGTTCCCAAAAAGATCCTTACTTCATGAGGAAAGTGACTGACTTTCTCTTCTCAAAAACCCTATTAAGGAAGGTCGTTGCAGGTTGCACCATACATAGGGTGTGACGATGCTTGATCGTCGATCCCTTCTTTAAAGCTAGGCTGCGATGTCTCCACGGGATGCACTACACCTATGGTGCGAAGATGTCAAAAGCTAAGAAAAGGTCAAGTTTCACGAATGTTCTAGAAAGGGATCTTCTAGAAGATGGGGTGGCCTTTGAATGGTTTGGATATTACTCGCTTCTCTGATTTGGTGGGATCATCCTAATCTCCTCAAACCATCTCTCCTTCACATTATATAAAGAGGGATCTCTCATCGAAAAGGATAAGTTTGATTAAGGTGGAATAGGCTAAAATTGTATGAAGAGTTTTGCATTAGATCATGCTTGAGAGCCTCATTTCAGTTCATCAAGTTATTGTGGATCTTCTTCATTCAAGATTGGAGAAAGTGTGTGTGTTGGAGCATAGGGTCATCGGAAGGGGACCTTGCAACATCAAGGCTTTGATTGTAATCTCCACTTTCATTTTAATATGATACAACGATATGTTTCTTTCCCATAAAACTTGTCTTGTTTTATTGTATGATTCCTTGATCACATGCATAGTTTCTTGTTGAGTTCATTGTATTGCTTTCACTTTGGTTGGCTTATGTTCCCTTGTAGATTCAATATCACAGGAGCACTGGAGTGGGACTAGTATGACAATGGCAAGAGGAAGCGGCATTTAAATGGTATGTTTCCTATCTCTTGTTAACTAGTAAACTCAATAGTTAGAGATTAGGGAAAGCACCATATTCTATTATGTTTTGTTCTAGATCTAGGTGGATCTAGGGAGATCTATTTATGTCTTCATTTACCGATTAATCCCATAAAAAAATTAGCTATCATACTGGGGATACGACTTCCTTTTGATTTTTTGCTTCCCATTTTCTTTTATCTTGCCTTCTCCTGATTAAATTCACTCTCTAAGTCTGTAGGTGATCCATCTGGACTCCCTAGGCCTGGAAGTTCAATTAGATTTTTTGTCTTTCTCCCATTTTTTCCTCATTTACAGAGATCATCACACTGCACCACATTGGAAGCCTACGACGACCCTTAGACGTCGCATCCTTCTTGACCAATCCAGTGTGATGACATCGCACTATGATCTGATAGTATCCTGCGACAACCTTTGCTCGTCGCACTGTGTCCCATACCCAGCCTGCGATGACTCGTGTAGAATTTGTTGGAGTGAATCAATTTCTCTTTTTTCACCCAGATTTTCCTTAATTTCCTGGGGTGAACTTCTCATGCTAGTGTTTGATTGATTCATGAGTTTAAAGCTTACTCTTGATTGGTTTTCAGTGATTGAAAGTCTTTCATTTCATTTTGCAAGTTTTTTTCTTTTGATCTTTGTCGCAAGGATATAATCTCTTGATATTTGATCCAAGTGCTTGTTTGAAAAATGGTATTTGGTTTATATGAAGTTTTGGAT
The DNA here is from genome assembly GCA_000966675.3 of Picea glauca. Classification (NCBI taxonomy): domain Eukaryota; kingdom Viridiplantae; phylum Streptophyta; class Pinopsida; order Pinales; family Pinaceae; genus Picea; species Picea glauca. The sequence goes on from JZKD02S2129339.1 coordinate 13,476, forward strand.
TCATTTTATTTTCCAGATTCTTGATTGAGAAACAATTTTTTCTTGCATAAGTCAAAAGGTTTTCTTGTCTTTTTCATTTTTCTCTATATTGCGAATTTGATTTGGGAATTGTGTTGGTAATGTCTTGATTTTCTTGGATTACATTTTCCTTTCGTCATCACATCTATGTTCTTGTTTTGAAAAGGAAGGACTGAATTCGTTTATTCTTTTTATTAATCTTTCATAAGAAAATTTGTACATTCGAAATATTTGTTAAAGAGAAGAATTGGAAATTTTTTTAGTTCATGGTTATTTGGAATTGTGCTCATTCGAAATTAAGAAATTGCAATTTGTAGCTTTTTGTACTTCAAAAGAATACATTTTTCCCACTATAATTAGAGTTCATTGAATTGAAAATTTAATATTCTTCTCTTTTTTCATTTTATTGGGTCAAGGTCACAACATCAACAATTTCATTTTCATCTCCCTTTTGAGTAAACAACATCCTCTAAAATACAGCGTAAATTTAAAATTTATTAGTAACTTTTATTTTCTAGGGTTTCTTTTCACCAACATTAGCTAGGATAGCGCTTTGGAATAGGTTGTAAGGCACACTCTCCAGACCATCAAAACACACAATAGTATCTTGTGATAGGGAGAGTTCAAATCCAATTGCTACATTTTGTCCTCTGAAGCCCTTCTCACACAAGAGTCAAACCTGAGGTCACATTAATATTGGCAGAGTTACTCCCCCTGCTTTAATGGGGGTAGCTTGAAGGTATACCCACGATTATGTGTGGGAGCCTCTCGAACTGATTTCGGGCTAGATACCCTGCCTTTGCACATGGATCGGACTGTCGATTGTTTCCCCAAGCATCATTGTTGTAGTTGGTAACCTAGTAGCCTATATATTTAGGATATTTACACGATGTGACTGTGGACGGGAAAGTCTTTATAGTACCTAGAATCGATGTTGGCCAAACTCACTCGGGCTCCTTGGAGGGTATACCCACGATTATGTGTGGGAGCTTGCACTAGGGTGTAAGTCCGTTAAGAAGATCGTCAACGTAACTTTTCAACCTAATGTATCCCAACCCCTTCTTTTCATGATTTCACGATGTTGGATTTCATCACCAACTAGTGAATTTGAAATAAGAAGGTTTGTTTGCTTGGTTTGATTTCTAGATTTTACTAGTGAGTGTTGTTTCTTTTCTCTAGTTGGCCATAGATTTTTTTTCGTTCATTACTTGGTTCAACCAACATCTGCCTTCTCCATTCATGTAGGATGCAAGGGATACCCCTGGAAGATCCGGAAGGTTATCTCCCTTTGCTTACTAACTCACCAAAAGGCTCCCCTGAGGGAGTAATCAATAATGAAGTAGCTTCTAAAGTTGGAAGCACACACTCTTTGGAAGGATTTAGAATTGTTTTGGACTCCTTAGAGGCTTTCCGACTTCCCCCAAATCCATTATTGAGTATCAGACAAGACACACATTTTCTCCGGATGAATTCATCAGGAGAAATTGTTGTTGTTGACATTATTGGAGTACCTACTGGACCTAACATGGGATCTGGAGTAGAAGATCCATTGTTTCCCAGTGAATCATTTAGAACCATGGCTCACACAGTTGGAGTTGTTAATCCTAGTTTAGTCCCTTTGACAGTACGTGATATTTACGACAACCTAAGAGTGAGTCATGATCAACCTATGGCATCACAAATGCCTGAGACGTTTATTACCTATACAGTACCTTTAAATCATTTTACTGGTACTACCAGTAGTGTCACCACCATTTCGGACCAATTATTGGTTGGTTCTCACTAAATTATTCCTCTCCAGATGGCCCATTCTATTATGGTCCCATAAGCTACCACAGTTTCTACCAAAAATGTGGTTATCACTCAAGCTCCTATTGGAATGCCACTTCCACCTAGACCAAATTTGTCACTTCCCCTTGGGTATAAATATTTGAACACTTTCATTGCTATCCCTACCCATAATCCATCTGGAGGGTTTGAAATTTTTGTTCCTCCTGGGTATAATTTTGCAATTCAATTTGTTCCTACACCTGCCCAGATTCTCTCCGGGGGGCCTTACGTTCATCCTCCACATTTGTTAGGAGGATCTCATCGTCCTGGCCCTAGTGGCTCCAATTCGATTGGAGGCACCAGTCATTCTGTCATTTATGGTTTCCAAATTCCTGTTGGAGGTCAAAATCAAGCTGGGGGGAAACCTCAATTTGGGGGAAAACCTCAGATTGGGGGACAACCTTAACTTGGGGGGAAACCTCAAGTTGGAGTCCATAACCCAGTTTATGGAAAAAAATGTATCTATGTTACAATCTCAACCTTGGAATCTTCCTTTCCAAGGAAATCTACAATTGTCTGGGGGGAAACATCCTCAAGTTAATTCTTTTGTACCCCCTAACCTCAGTCAACCGTATCCAGGTTCTTTGAATCCCACTTGGGGTCAAAACTTTCAATCTAATGTTCCTTTCCAAGGGAACATACTTAATCAACCCAACCCTGTGGGATATTTTCCTCAAAATCCTCCACAACCAAATCTGTCTGGACTGTCTAATTATTTTCATGTTGCTTATGGTCCTACTAGTATACCTACGGGTCTTCCCCCTCATAACTACCAGTTTCCTCAAGTGAACTGACAGTTTCCTTTTCTAGCCACTTTGGATTTACCTAATTTGTCCAAGATTTTGAATGATCCTATTTTAAATTCTCCTTATTGGCCCTTCATACTAGCCAAGTTACTGTCTGACATTCCTAAATTTGACGGTCAAGCAGGAGAAGATCCGAATAATCATGTTATGACTTTTCATCTATGGTGTTCATCCAACTTCTTGATGGATGAGTCCATAAGATTACGACTTTTCCAACGAACTCTCACGGGTTCGGAAACAAAATGATACATCGAGTTATCATGAGGATTATTTAATGAATTTAACACCCTAGCCATGGCATTTTTGACACATTACCAGTTTCCAATATGATACAAGATGAGAACCAAAATTTTGAGTTATTTTAAACAATCCTCATCCACTCATATTTCTGATCACATCCATGAGTGGAGGAGGAGAAGACGTTTGATCAAAATTCCTCTTCCTGATCAAATATTGGCTGAGTGGTTTAAAAAATCACTCATTGGACCTATTTCTCATGATGTTTCCATGGGTGGTGTTGTCACTGAAGAGAAGGAGATTAGTAGTGCTCAGTATCTAGATATCGTTTATTCGCAAATGGGAACACTTTATGATTTGATCCCTGGCGCTCCTCATCCTTCCACAAATCCTACCCCAACACCTCCAACGACTTCTCATGCTTTTGATGGTGTGATTGACACCTTTCATGCTGAGGCTCAGTCCACACACGTCAGTCACACCAATACCAAATATAATTATTCTAATGTACAAAATACTCCTACTCCTACTCCTTCCTTCGGTAATACTGTTGAAGTTAATTCGATTCAATTCACACCTACTAGAAAGAATCAAAATAAAAAGAAAGGGAAGGGTAAGAATAAGGAGGACAATAATAATAATCCACGATTTAATAAATCCAAAATCTAAACTGTTGATGAGAAAGATAAACGTAAACCTCGTTACCCTTTCCTTATTTGTGGTGACGATCATTACACAAAAGATTGTCCAAGACGCGCTGAGGTTACTAAGTTCCTCCAAGGGACCGGGAAGCCTTCTACACCTATCATTTTGTCACAACCTTTCCCTTCTCAGTAGAAGGCCCAACTGGTCATTCATGACCAATATTATTCTTCCACATCCTCTTATTTCCTTATGTGTACTGGTGACTCGAAAAAGAACGAAGTTGCGGTCGCAACTTGAGCCAGAGATTACTCTCTGTCAAAAGAGAAAGTTGATGATATACCACCTCCGTTGGTTCAACCTTCTCCTCCAAATTCACCTCCAAATGGTCCCCTTCATCTTGAAATACCGGGTTTCGATACAGTTCTTCGCCCTCCTCCCAAGGGCATTGTTTGAAAGTTCGCGTTCAATCCTCACACACGTGCTACCCAAAACTACAATATTGTAGAAGACCTTGTGAAAGCACCCTCTGCGATGTCATCTCTCGAAGTCCTTCAAGTTTTTCCTATCTCACGGAAGGCACTATTAAAGGCCATTGGTGGAATTGATCCTACGGATACTAATTTAATAATCTTTGACTTGGAAGATCACATTCCAAGGCTTCCTCCTCAATTAGCATTTCAGATCCACATTGTTGTTGAAAACAAGAATATTTGTAGAACTGTTATTGATGAAGGAGCCTCGACTTGCGTTATGTCCGTTACTTGTTGGAAAGCTATTGGCTCTCTTTCCCTCACCGAATCACATAATACACTTAAGGATTTCAATGGTACAGGTTTAAACCTTACAGTGTTCTTCCTTTGTTGTCTATTACGTTGGAAGGTAAATCGGTCAATGTCAAGGTTGAGGTATTTTATGCACCTCTTGATTATAACCTTTTACTTGGCCGTAGATGGATTGTTTCCATGCGTGCAATTGTGTCTACCCTTTTCTGTGTGTTATGATTCCCACAACAAGGAAAGGTCATTACTGTCGACCAACTGGCCTTCTTTAATTATGATTCTCATACTAGCAGCGTTCCTTTTATATCGAAGACCTTCCCGGTTATGAGAATGTGGGTGTGGGTCTTTTGAAAGATTCAACTTTGATGGGCACATTTCCAATCCTGCCACTCGATATTCCCCCTCCTTTTGTTGCCTCTATTAACATGATATCCACCATTGTTCATGAAACCCTTGCATCATATGACCCATAGGKAGTACCTAGCTCTGGTGATTACCTTCATTATAGCGACAAGATTCCTTTAAGTCCGGTCGAATCCGCTTATCAGGCTATTCAATCATCAACCCCCTCTCCTCCTTCTCTTTGTGATTCATCTCCCGATCTGTTCCATGTGATCTTTCCTACTAATGATATGATCATGTCAGTCATATCTATGAAAGATACCACATGGGGCGATGGACATCATCACTCCATTCTCTTCCAAGAATGTGATACCATAGAGAACTACCAACAGATTTTGACTCTATCGACCATTGTCGTTATTTCTTCAGTTCCTGAGTCAATGCATGATGTCTTGTACGAAGGGAAATTGAGTAACATTTCACCTACCATCCCTATGGACATATCAATTAAAACCAGAGTCGTGGAAAATGTCCATATTGGTGTCTCATGTTCTAGTGATGAGGTCTACATCTATAAAGCCCTTTTCCAAGAATTTTGTGACTTTTTCACCTGGAGTTATGAAGAAATTCCAGGTATTGATCCTAATATCATTGTGCATGATATTAAGACATATCCAGATGCTATACCCGTTCTGCAGAGACCTCAACCATTCCATCCACGTAAAGCCACTGCTATCAAGCTTGAAGTTGAAAAACTTTTTAAAGTTGGCTTTGACCGATTGGGTATCCAATCTTGTTTCGGTGAATAAGAAACAAGGTAAGATCCACATTTGCGTAGATTATATGTACATACATAAGGCTTGTACTAAAGACAATTACCTGACCCCTTTCGTTGACCACATAGTTGACGACTGCGCCAGGAGTGAAATCTTCTCCTTGATGGACAGTTTCTTCCGCTATAATCAAATTAATATTTTACCTATGGACCAACACAAGACTACTTTTATTTTCCCTTGGGGAACCTTTACCTACCAAAAATTACCCTTTGATCTCAAGAATGCTAGTGCGACTTTTCAACGTGCTATGTCTTATGCTTTCCATGATATTAAGCACATTGTGCAACCCTATATTGAAAATCTCTCGACACATTCCATGCGTCGCCAAGATCACCCGACACATTTAAGGGCCATTTTCGTACGTTGTTGTTATTATCGCATATGTTTGAACCCACACAAATGTGTTTTTTGTGTGGATTACGATCGATTTCTTGTTTTTATCATGTCAATACATGGGATTCGAGTAGACCCCTTGAAGGTTGAGGCTATTCTTAATCTACCTCCTCCTTCCACACTACGCCAGCTCCAAAGTTTGCAAGGGTAGGCAAACATTTTGTGTCGTTTCATCTCCAATTACGCTGAAATGGCGAAGGGATTCACTCGGCTACTCAAGAAATTTTATGATTTTGTATGGGACGATACTGCAAACAAATCTTTTGAATCTTTGAAACTTGCCTTAACTCGTACACCATTATTGTTTCCCCCCTAACTATAGTCGAGATTACTTCCTCTACTTAGTTGCTTTGGACTCTACCATTGTTATGGTTTTATTCCAAGAGGATGATTCACATGATGAACATGTGATATACTATTGGAATCGGAGTCTAACAACTACCGAGACCAAATATCTACATGTGGAAAAACTGGCCTTGGCAGTTGTTCAATTTGTCCAATGCTTTCGTCATTATATCTTATTACGCAGAACCACTGTTATTTATGATTGCAACCCCATGCAACATATCCTTACTCGACAATTTCTAGGGGGAAAGTACTCCAAAAGGATAGTGAATCTCCAGGAGTTTGACTTGGAGTTTGAATGCGCTAAGTCAAAGAAATCATTAGTTTTTTCCGAACTAATATGTGACCTTCCCTCTACTGAGACAAAAAATGTGGCAGAAGATTCCTTGCCTGACGAATCCCTTTTTATGATCAGTTATGATGACGTATGGTACGGAGATATTATTATCTATCTCCAGACTCAAACTTAATGGCCTGATCTATCTAGTACAGATCATCATCGTATACGGTATAAATCCCGCCAATACATCATTCTTGGTGATACCCTTACCATCGCGGTATTGATTCCATTTTTCGACGATGTCTCACTTACGATGAAGTTGAGAAAGCTTTGAATGATTGTCACTCTGGAGAATGTGGCGGTCATATGTTTGGGTATGCCACTGTCCAAAAGATCTTATGAGTGGGTTATTTTTAGCCTTCTTTGTTTAAGGACTGCATTATTGTCGTCCAGAAATTCCATGCTTGCCAAAATTATAATAACAAGATAAGAT
>JZKD02S2129339.1:20489-37227 GCA_000966675.3 Picea glauca
TCAATTCACACCTACTAGAAAGAATCAAAATAAAAAGAAAGGGAAGGGTAAGAATAAGGAGGACAATAATAATAATCCACGATTTAATAAAGCCAAAATGTAAACTGTTGATGAGAAAGATAAACGTAAACCTCGTTACCCTTGCCTTATTTGTGGTGACGATCATTACACAAAAGATTGTCCAAGACGCGCTGAGGTTACTAAGTTCCTCCAAGGGACCGGGAATCCTTCTACACCTGTCATTTTGTCACAACCTTTCCCTTCTCAATAGAAGGCCCAACTGGTCATTCATGACCAATATTATTCTTCCACATCCTCTTATGTCCTTATGTGTACTGGTGACTCGAAAAAGAACGAAGTTGCGGTCGCAACTTGAGCCAGAGATTACTCTCTGTCAAAAGAGAAAGTTGATGATATACCACCTCTGTTGGTTCAACCTTCTCCTCCAAATTCACCTCCAAATGGTCCCCTTCATCTTGAAAGACCGGGTTTCGATACAGTTCTTCGCCCTCCTCCCAAGGGCATTGTTTGAAAGTTCGCGTTCAATACTCACACACGTGCTACCCAAAACTACAATATTGTAGAAGACCTTGTGAAAGCACCCTCTGCGATGTCATCTCTCGAAGTCCTTCAAGTTTTTCCTATCTCACGGAAGGCACTATTAAAGGCCATTGGTGGAATTGATCCTACGGATACTAATTTAATAATCTTTGACTTGGAAGATCACATTCCAAGGCTTCCTCCTCAATTAGCATTTCAGATCCACATTGTTGTTGAAAACAAGAATATTTGTAGAACTGTTATTGATGAAGGAGCCTCGACTTGCGTTATGTCTGTTACTTGTTGGAAAGCTATTGGCTCTCTTGCCCTCACCGAATCACATAATACACTTAAGGATTTCAATGGTACAGGTTTAAACCTTACAGTGTTCTTCCTTTGTTGTCTATTACGTTGGAAGGTAAATCGGTCAATGCCAAGGTTGAGGTATTTTATGCACCTCTTGATTATAACCTTTTACTTGGCCGTAGATGGATTGTTTCCATGCATGCAATTGTGTCTACCCTTTTCTGTGTGTTATGATTCCCACAACAAGGAAAGGTCATTACTGTCGACCAACTGGCCTTCTTTAATTATGATTCTCATACTAGCAACATTCCTTTTATATCGAAGACCCCTCCCGGTTATGAGAATGTGGGTGTGGGTCTTTTGAAAGATTCGACTTTGATGGGCACATTTCCAATCCTGCCACTCGATATTCCCCCTCCTTTTGTTGCCTCTATTAACATGATATCCACCATTGTTCATGAAACCCTTGCATCATATGACCCATAGGGAGTACCTAGCTCTGGTGATTACCTTCATTATAGCGACAAGATTCCTTTAAGTCCGGTCGAATCCGCTTATCAGGCTATTCAATCATCAACCCCCTCTCCTCCTTCTCTTTGTGATTCATCTCCCGATCTGTTCCATGTGATCTTTCCTACTAATGATATGATCATGTCAGTCATATCTATGAAAGATACCACATGGGGCGATGGACATCATCACTCCATTCTCTTCCAAGAATGTGATACCATAGAGAACTACCAACAGATTTTGACTCTATCGACCATTGTCGTTATTTCTTCAGTTCCTGAGTCAATGCATGATGTCTTGTACGAAGGGAAATTGAGTAACATTTCACCTACCATCCCTATGGACATATCAATTAAAACCAGAGTCGTGGAAAATGTCCATATTGGTGTCTCATGTTCTAGTGATGAGGTCTACATCTATAAAGCCCTTTTCCAAGAATTTTGTGACTTTTTCACCTGGAGTTATGAAGAAATTCCAGGTATTGATCCTAATATCATTGTGCATGATATTAAGACATATCCAGATGCTATACCCGTTCTGCAGAGACCTCAACCATTCCATCCACGTAAAGCCACTGCTATCAAGCTTGAAGTTGAAAAACTTTTTAAAGTTGGCTTTGACCGATTGGGTATCCAATCTTGTTTCGGTGAATAAGAAACAAGGTAAGATCCACATTTGCGTAGATTATATGTACATACATAAGGCTTGTACTAAAGACAATTACCTGACCCCTTTCGTTGACCACATAGTTGACGACTGCGCCAGGAGTGAAATCTTCTCCTTGATGGACAGTTTCTTCCGCTATAATCAAATTAATATTTTACCTATGGACCAACACAAGACTACTTTTATTTTCCCTTGGGGAACCTTTACCTACCAAAAATTACCCTTTGATCTCAAGAATGCTAGTGCGACTTTTCAACGTGCTATGTCTTATGCTTTCCATGATATTAAGCACATTGTGCAACCCTATATTGAAAATCTCTCGACACATTCCATGCGTCGCCAAGATCACCCGACACATTTAAGGGCCATTTTCGTACGTTGTTGTTATTATCGCATATGTTTGAACCCACACAAATGTGTTTTTTGTGTGGATTACGATCGATTTCTTGTTTTTATCATGTCAATACATGGGATTCGAGTAGACCCCTTGAAGGTTGAGGCTATTCTTAATCTACCTCCTCCTTCCACACTACGCCAGCTCCAAAGTTTGCAAGGGTAGGCAAACATTTTGTGTCGTTTCATCTCCAATTACGCTGAAATGGCGAAGGGATTCACTCGGCTACTCAAGAAATTTTATGATTTTGTATGGGACGATACTGCAAACAAATCTTTTGAATCTTTGAAACTTGCCTTAACTCGTACACCATTATTGTTTCCCCCCTAACTATAGTCGAGATTACTTCCTCTACTTAGTTGCTTTGGACTCTACCATTGTTATGGTTTTATTCCAAGAGGATGATTCACATGATGAACATGTGATATACTATTGGAATCGGAGTCTAACAACTACCGAGACCAAATATCTACATGTGGAAAAACTGGCCTTGGCAGTTGTTCAATTTGTCCAATGCTTTCGTCATTATATCTTATTACGCAGAACCACTGTTATTTATGATTGCAACCCCATGCAACATATCCTTACTCGACAATTTCTAGGGGGAAAGTACTCCAAAAGGATAGTGAATCTCCAGGAGTTTGACTTGGAGTTTGAATGCGCTAAGTCAAAGAAATCATTAGTTTTTTCCGAACTAATATGTGACCTTCCCTCTACTGAGACAAAAAATGTGGCAGAAGATTCCTTGCCTGACGAATCCCTTTTTATGATCAGTTATGATGACGTATGGTACGGAGATATTATTATCTATCTCCAGACTCAAACTTAATGGCCTGATCTATCTAGTACAGATCATCATCGTATACGGTATAAATCCCGCCAATACATCATTCTTGGTGATACCCTTACCATCGCGGTATTGATTCCATTTTTCGACGATGTCTCACTTACGATGAAGTTGAGAAAGCTTTGAATGACTGTCACTCTGGAGAATGTGGCGGTCATATGTTTGGGTATGCCACTGTCCAAAAGATCTTATGAGTGGGTTATTTTTGGCCTTCTTTGTTTAAGGACTGCATTATTGTCGTCCAGAAATTCCATGCTTGCCAAAATTATAATAACAAGATAAGATCTCATCCTGCTCCCTTACATCCTGTAGTTTTCATTGGTCCATTCACCAAATGGGGCATTGACTTCAAGACATGTAACCCTCACTCGGTCAGGGGGCATGGATACATCATTGTAGTCATAGATTATTTCACTAAATGGGCYGAAGCGATGCCTACATTTGATAACACTGAGAAAACTGCATAATTGTTCATATTCAATCATATCATTACTAGATTTGGTGTCCCCCAAGCCATCATTACTGATAACGATAGTCATTTTCGAAATTTTATGATGTCTAAACTTATTGAGAAGTTGGGTATTTGGCATGAAAACTCAACCCCCTATTATCCACAGGCCAATGGCCAGGTTGAAGCGATCAACAAGGTTCTCACTACCATGCTTCGACGAATGATAGAAATTCATAAGACAAATTGGCACACGATGTTGTTCTCAACATTATGGGCCTATCGGACATTCATTAAGTCTTCCATGGGATTTAAACATTTCCAGTTAGTTTATGGCATGGAAKCCATCTTGCCGATTGAATGTGAAATACTGTCTTTGAAACTAGTCGTTGAACTTATCCCTAACACCTCTGTTGAAGATGAGCGTCTTTTGTATTTGATGCAACTAGATGAAACCCATCGCGATGTTTCCTTAGTTATTGAAACTCAGAAGAAACGTGTTAAATCCCAATACGAAAAACATGTCAAGCCACATGTTTTTTTTTTAAGGTGATCTAGTTCTCTTTTACGAGCAAGATCGTGATCTGCTAGGGGCTGGTAAATTTCAGCCCATGTGGCAGGGTCCTTATATTGTCGAATGAGTATTGGAGAAGGGAGCTTATGAGATGGTTGATTATGATGGAATCCCTTTGAGTGAACCCATAAATGGGCTTTACTTGAATAAGTACTATGCTTAAGTCATTTTTGCATGAGTGCTTGTATTTTAGTGTATAATACTCTTGTGTTCTTTTTCGTTGTTTGGTTTCGACCTTTAGCTGCTTACCTAGCATTATGCTTGGTTTCCATATGTCGGTCTCTTTGCTACCCTACATTGGCTTCGTCGATGGTGCTAGTCGCAGTACTCAAAACTTAGCATCTTTTGCTTGGGTAATCTATGCACCTACGAATGAATTGATTAGTCTACATGGTGTTTTCCTTGGTCATGCAACTAACAATATTGCGGAATATAGTGATTTCATCGAATTATTGACCATCATTGTTTCACTTGTAATCCATCATCTTGTTGTACGAATGGATTCATAGTTAGTGGTCCTATAATTGAATAATGTGTATTATATCTGAAGTCCTACGTTGTTAAGGGTATATTTACGAATTTGCCTCTTGGAAAATCATTTTGATTACATTGAATATCAACACATTCCTAGATGTCTAAATACATTAACAGATGCATTGGCTAATTATGTGTTAGACAGACATTTGAGACATTTATAAAATCCAATCACACTTTGTATATACAACAAGTAATCCTGTAGAAGCCTCATCTATATATAACGATAAAATTTTTTACAAAAACAAGTGTTTTTGTCGGAAGACCAAAATATAAAAAATGTGAAGCACATGGATTCATATACAATAGAGCATCAAGGATGCTTCTCGCTATAACATGCGACTGCCCATGCTACTCTACGGAGCAGTTGACCGATGGAAGAAGACACGCCCACTGTGTGGTGGTGGTAATGCCTCGGGATATCATCGATAAACACATCTAGGATATTCATCGTGAACCTCTCCAGGTTTTGTTATATGGTCTCATAGTCAATAGTGGCTACTTATGCTACATCACCTCTCTCCCCTCTCCTCTGGATAGGGGATGAACCTATAGGTTGGTAAGCTCCCACATCTGCATCATCAAAGAGCATTTGATTAGTCATCGGATAAACAACATAAAAAACATTTTATATCATTAAAAATCACAAAAACATCATATAAACAAATGTCCTTCTTACCTATGTCCCCCCATTGGGAACCTTCAGGAAGAGATAAGTCTAGATGTCCTCGAAATTCCAACCCGACATATGCATAGTCGTCGACCATGAGCATCTGAGTTATCAACCAGTCGAAGAAAACATCGTTATATCTAACAATAGGACTGGCTGCATGTCGTGCCATGAGGTCAACCAACCTCTTCATTCTCGAATCCTGTGGGGTAGGTATACCCCACTCTACCTGTAAGCGGAAAAATGGGACCCTCTCTAGGAAGAAGGATATCAAGGTCGACCTGTATCCAAACTATTTCATCTCGTCACTCCTGCACTTGGTCAGTTGTTTTTTCATACTCTTGAGAACCCCTTCACACTAGTTGAAAACTCGGGGCTCCATACACTCCAACGCATACTAAAAATAGCTCTGAAGAGCCATATTGGGAGTTTCACTCCCTTCCATGCATGTGATGGTATAGAGGATGGTTGTAGTGTCCCTAAGGCCGAGCCCCGTCACAGATCATGTTTTATGCAAAGAATTGTAAATGTGTTCTATAGGCTGGTGAGCCAAGTGTTGTATAAGTTGTACGCTTATGTGCTTTGTTAGGCCAGGGAGCCTAAGTGTTGAAGGCCAAGAGCCTGTTGATGTACTTGTATGTATGCAGATCAATTAATAAAATATAAACACCGCTAGTGCAGACCGACCACGATGAATGAGTGATGGGGGACTGAGCATCCACAGAGTGGGCAAGGAACTAGGGGCTGGAAGGTGGGAAAGGGGCTGAGTGTTAAGCCTAGGGGCTAATCCTAGGGGGATTAGGCATGGAATAATATTTTAGTATTATTTCCAAAAAGAGCCATGTGCATAGTAGTTTATCCTAAGTCCCTGGCAAGGGAGGGAACATGCAAGGGGTTGCACGCTGTGGAAAGCATGCAGTTCCCAGGGTGACAAGTGTCAACCCTGGTGCATGCAAATATATTCCCCGAGATGAACCGTGTGAGGGGGATCTTCTCTCCATTCAAACCCGAACCTCTGGGGGTAGAACCGGTACGACCTCTGCAGATTACCCTGGTTCATCTCTGAAAGCCGTAAAGCCTGTGTTTGTCTGAAGAACCAGTGTACACCCATGTCTCGAGCAGTGAATCGGTGTTTGTTCTAGGAAAACCTTGGAGCACAATTCCTGAACCGGAATCCCCGTGTTGAACTTGAGTGGAAGAATCCTTTGGTTGTTTGGGGAATGTTGAGCTAGCATGTGCGCGGCGCCTGTTCTGAAATCATCCCGTGAGATTATCCTGTGACAGCTGAACCGTTTTGGGAAGCATTTGTCTGTGTTTCCCATGGATTGTTGTGACCACGCAGTACTGGATTGTGTGAGGCTTGTTGGTCTGTGAGTGACTCCTCCAGGTGAGAGAGTGCGCAGAGGGAGAAGAGAACTCCTGGAAGGAACCCTGTAGTTGCCATAAAGCCCAGAGAATTCTGGTCCGGTCTGTTCCTGTAACCCAAGGTAAGGGAGACTGGAAGCCGAAGGACTGTCTAGGTGACAGAGAAGGTGCACTCTCTTGGGGTGGAATAGGCATGCGGGGAATGAGGGTCTGTGGGCAGTGAGCGTGGGAGATTCCTGGGAGAGCTTTCTTCCTGGTGGTTGCGTATGTGCTATCTTCCCTGTAACCTCAGCCTAGCCTAGGATCCTTGCCTTGGGGTGGAGCTCGGTCCCATCTCGGGGGTGACCCACTGTTGAGCTGATGAATAGTGTGGTCTAAGGTTGGGAGGTTCGTGGAAGGCCTGCACTTGGTTGGTGAAATTCTACAGCCGTTAAAAGATAAGTATCTGAATTATTCTTTTATCACATTTGGCATGACTGTGTTGTTCATGTATCATGTTTTCCGCTGTGTAAATGAGTTACTGTTGAATTCTATGGCTTGTTTAATTGTAGCAGTAACTTATATATTTTACTCTGAGAATTAAGTGTGTTTAATTTGTGTTAAATGCATGTGCTTATAATTCCTGTACCAATTATGTAAACATTCATGTATAGAATGGTAATTGAGGGGTTTGGAAACCTCGGTAGTGAACGGGTACACTACAATGGTCCATAGAGGCAAGTCTCAGACATCTCTTATAGCGAATTTACCGCTATGCTTCTGAGTACCTAGAACACAATGTGCACTAATATAGTGGTTCATAGGCTCGTCGCCTCCCCTGCTACCTGTAAGTGTTACTTGGGACCCACGGCGAGATAGCCCGATTAAGAAGTAGATATCCTCGATATCTATTGTAATAATGTGAGTGCCCACATTAAATGTCTACTCGTTCACATCCTACATGTGAACTAGGTACTCGGGTAATCTCAGTTAGGCCCTCATACCCTGGATTTTGAAAAAATTTAACAACCCACATTGTCAGAGGGCCATTACCATTCCCAAGTCATTCTTGGCAAAGTAGTCTTCCTTCTCGTTTTCTCTCTCTTGCCATTCCAACATTTTTACTATTGAAAACTTGCAATGGAACCATAAAGAGAGATTAGCATCATTGTCTTCTTCCCTGGAGAATTTTTATTGGAAATTTCAACTTTAAAAACTTTTGGGTTTGCACACATCATAGGCCAAGGCATATACATAGTGCAGAGTCGTTGCAGGCCAGCTATAGGGTCGCCTAAGACGACCCTAGATCATCGCAGGGACCGATATGGGGCGCCTACGATGACCTCCGCGCATGGGTACCCCCAAAAACTTAACCCAAAAGTCTATTTTTAACCAATGAAAAACAAATTTTAATCCATCGAAAGTTGAAATAGATGAAAATTACCTGTTCTGTGGAGACGGTTCGTCGAATGATCAATCGTGACCTCCGTAATCTACAGTTGAAGATCAAGGTAAAAAGGGGGTTTTTGAGCAAGGTTTGGGTGAAATGACAAATGGAATAGTGAAATGAGATTTTTACCCATTTTTATTGATTTTTCACTTTTAAATTTGTATTTTATTATTTTATATGTTTTATCTAAACCCTAAAAGTTCTAACGACTTTGCAAGTGTTGATTTTTTGCAGATAAAAAGTCTAGGAGTGAAACGGTGGAACAGTGATTCATTTTTTGGCTTGTTTTTTATACATTTGTTGCATGTACAGATCCTTTTAGGGTTTTTCAAGAAAAACTTCGAGCAAGTCTTGATTATTTCTCACACTCGTGAAACCATAAGAATGTAATTGAGTAGTCTTTTGTCGTTTTTTCGAACTCGTAATGGTGACACGAAAAATGAAACCTATGGAGTATCCTTTAAGCTCTTTTCATGCTCCATAAAAACGAAAATATTGTCGAGTGACCTTGTTCTTTTCACGCTCATAAAAGTATTTGAAGAAAACATCCGACGAGCGGTGGGTTATCACTTTTTTGGTCTCATCGTATTAATTTACGAAAAAGGACCTAATGGAGTTCTCTTTAAGTGTTTTGCAGACTCTCTAAACATGAAAAACCTTTGAGTCTTCTTTCCTTGGACTCATTAAACAAACATCGAAAGGCCCATATGGGACTGAACCACTCCTTCTTAGGGTTCGTTAAACATACTCCGAGGGACTCATCCGAAGGATGAGATTACATCAACAAGCATATGTTATCCTCCTCAATCTTGCGTAAAAATAAAGAGATACTCGCTATAAATGGTGGGTGGAAATTGGGAAGGAAATGTGTCTCTATATTTGTGTTAGTGGCAATAATAGTCGCTCTTGAACATGACACCCCCCTTCATCATTGTATATGGGTTGGGAAATCCATTTGTTTCTCGTTTGACCATATGCATGTCCATATGTTGGGTCCTTCTTGAGTCAATGCTACCAATACCATTGTCGTGTCATTCATATGTTCAAGAGAAGTCAAACCTAAACAAGCCTTCTATTGAGTCGACCATCTATAGTTATAAATTTTCTACCATGTCAGCCTTCCTTGAGTCAATTTCAAATCACTTCACACTCTGATCTACCTCAAATATGTTACATATTTCGTGTCATTGATGGGGGATACATCAAGGCCCTCCTGTGATTAGTCTTTTCCCATCGAATTCAAATCATTATCTAGGAAAAAGACTTGGAAATCATTCAGTGCCTCAGAGAATGCATGCCTCAATGGTAGGTTTCTTCGCTTTCAACAGTGGGTTTACATCATTGACCCCTGATTGGAAGATTCCATTGAGTGTTCGACTTCAACTCATTTATTCACATTCATTGGATTGTATCGAGGTACCTTGGGAGTCATTAACATCAATGGTGATTTCCCTCACACTTGTTAATGGTTTTCATTAATGACCGGTAATCAAGTGGTTTCTACCATGTTCGACTTCAACACCTGTAATCGCATGGTTAGATTCGTACTTAGGGACGATGGAAATGAAGACCCTAGATCACACCATTTTGGTCCAGGTTGCGACGAAGTATTCATGATTTGTATTGACACATAGATCCACTTTGTGTGTCTCGTGGCTATGTCCGAATTTGAGTCATTTTAGAGCATATATCCACAGTGTATTCTAGGTGGTTATGCCGATTGATAATGACATGGATCCATAGTGTATATTTAGTGGCCATGACTCACTTGAAATTTTGTAATCTAAGTATGGGAATTCCTACCTCGAACAATGGTATATCATTATGTTGATGCTTGACTGTTTGCAGGTTCCCGATCAATGCACTCCTTGTTTCTGACACACACATTCTACAAAGTATTTCAGCTATCACGAGTTCCAGCTTTATACTTTGGGGGGCATTTTTTTACACATTATTTTGGTCACCCCAGTGATCCATTGACAACATGTGTTCATGTTCCCAAAAAGAGCATTACTTCATGAGGAAAGTGGTTGACTTTCTTTTCTCAAAAACCCTATTAAGGAAGGTCGTCATAGGCTGCACCATACATAGGGTGCGATGATGCCTTATCGTCGCCCCCTACTCTAAATCTAGGTTGTGACATCTCCACGGGATGCACTAGGGTGCGACAATGTCAAAAGCTAAGAAAAGGTCCAGTTTCACGAATGTTCTAGAAAGGGATCTTATAGAAGATGAGGTGACCTCCGAATGGTTTGGATCTTACTCGCTTCTCTGATTTGGTGGGATCATCCTAATCTCCTCAAACCACTATCCTTCACATTATATAAAGAGGTATCTTTCTTGGAAAAGGCTAAGGTTGATTAAGGTGGAATAGGCTAAGATTGTATGGAGAGTTCTGCATTAGATCATGCTTGAGAGCCTTATTTTAGTTCATCAAGTTATTTTGGATGTTCTTCATTCAAGATAGGAGCAAAGGGTCATCGGAAGGGGACCTTGCGACATAAAGGCTTTGGTTGTAATCTCCACTTTCATTTTAATATGATACATCGATATGTTTCTTTCCCATAAAACTTGTCTTGTTTTATTGTATGATTCCTTGATCACATGCATAGGTTCTTGTTGAGTTCATTGTATTGCTTTCACTTTGGTTGGCTTGTGTTCCCTTCCAGATTCAATATCATAGGAGCACTGGAGTGGGACTAGTATGACAATAGCAAGAGGAAGCGTCATTTAAACAGTATGTTGCCTATCTCTTGTTAACTAGTAAATTCAATAGTTAGAGCTTAGGGAAAGCATCATATTTTGTTTTGTTTTGTTCTAGATCTAGGTGNACTATGCTTAAGTCATTTTTGCATGAGTGCTTGTATTTTAGTGTATAATACTCTTGTGTTCTTTTTCGTTGTTTGGTTTCGACCTTTAGCTGCTTACCTAGCATTGTGCTTGGTTTCCATATGTCGGTCTCTTTGCTACCCTACATTGGCTTCGTCGATGGTGCTAGTCGCAGTACTCAAAACTTAGCATCTTTTGCTTGGGTAATGTATGCACCTACGAATGAATTGATTAGTCTACATGGTGTTTTCCTTGGTCATGCAACTAACAATATTGCGGAATATAGTGATTTCATCGAATTATTGACCATCATTGTTTCACTTGTAATCCATCATCTTGTTGTACGAATGGATTCATAGTTAGTGGTCCTATAATTGAATAATGTGTATTATATCTGAAGTCCTACGTTGTTAAGGGTATATTTACGAATTTGCCTCTTGGAAAATCATTTTGATTACATTGAATATCAACACATTCCTAGATGTCTAAATACATTAACAGATGCATTGGCTAATTATGTGTTAGACAGACATTTGAGACATTTATAAAATCCAATCACACTTTGTATATACAACAAGTAAGCCTGTATAAGCCTCATATATATATAACGATAAAAGTTTTTACAAAAACAAGTGTTTTTGTCGGAAGACCAAAATATAAAAAATGTGAAGCACATGGCTTCATATACAATAGAGCATCAAGGATGCTTCTCGCTATAACATGCGACTGCCCATGCTACTCTACGGAGAAGTCGACCGATGGAAGAAGACACGCCCACTGTGTGGCGGTGGTAATGCCTCGGGATATCATCGATAAACACATCTAGGATATTCATCGTGAACCTCTCCAGGTTTTGTTATATGGTCTCATAGTCAACAGTGGCTACTTATGCTACATCACCTCTCTCCCCTCTCCTCTGGATAGGGGATGAACCTATAGGTTGGTAAGCTCCCACATCTGCATCATCAAAGAGCATTTGATTAGTCATCGGATAAACAACATAAAAAACATTTTATATCATTAAAAATCACAAAAACATCATATAAACAAATGTCCTTCTTACCTATGTCCCCCCATTGGGAACCTTCAGGAAGAGATAAGTCTAGATGTCCTCGAAATTCCAACCCGACATATGCATAGTCGTCGACCATGAGCATCTGAGTTATCAACCAGTCGAAGAAAACATCGTTATATCTAACAATAGGACTGGCTGCATGTCGTGCCATGAGGTCAACCAACCTCTTCATTCTCGAATCCTGTGGGGTAGGTATACCCCACTCTACCTGTAAGCGGAAAAATGGGACCCTCTCTAGGAAGAAGGATATCAAGGTCGACCTGTATCCAAACTATTTCATCTCGTCACTCCTGCACTTGGTCAGTTGTTTTTTCATACTCTTGAGAACCCCTTCACACTAGTTGAAAACTCGGGGCTCCATACACTCCAACGCATACTAAAAATAGCTCTGAAGAGCCATATTGGGAGTTTCACTCCCTTCCATGCATGTGATGGTATAGAGGATGGTTGTAGTGTCCCTAAGGCCGAGCCCCGTCACAGATCATGTTTTATGCAAAGAATTGTAAATGTGTTCTATAGGCTGGTGAGCCAAGTGTTGTATAAGTTGTACGCTTATGTGCTTTGTTAGGCCAGGGAGCCTAAGTGTTGAAGGCCAAGAGCCTGTTGATGTACTTGTATGTATGCAGATCAATTAATAAAATATAAACACCGCTAGTGCAGACCGACCACGATGAATGAGTGATGGGGGACTGAGCATCCACAGAGTGGGCAAGGAACTAGGGGCTGGAAGGTGGGAAAGGGGCTGAGTGTTAAGCCTAGGGGCTAATCCTAGGGGGATTAGGCATGGAATAATATTTTAGTATTATTTCCAAAAAGAGCCATGTGCATAGTAGTTTATCCTAAGTCCCTGGCAAGGGAGGGAACATGCAAGGGGTTGCACGCTGTGGAAAGCATGCAGTTCCCAGGGTGACAAGTGTCAACCCTGGTGCATGCAAATATATTCCCCGAGATGAACCGTGTGAGGGGGATCTTCTCTCCATTCAAACCCGAACCTCTGGGGGTAGAACCGGTACGACCTCTGCAGATTACCCTGGTTCATCTCTGAAAGCCGTAAAGCCTGTGTTTGTCTGAAGAACCAGTGTACACCCATGTCTCGAGCAGTGAATCGGTGTTTGTTCTAGGAAAACCTTGGAGCACAATTCCTGAACCGGAATCCCCGTGTTGAACTTGAGTGGAAGAATCCTTTGGTTGTTTGGGGAATGTTGAGCTAGCATGTGCGCGGCGCCTGTTCTGAAATCATCCCGTGAGATTATCCTGTGACAGCTGAACCGTTTTGGGAAGCATTTGTCTGTGTTTCCCATGGATTGTTGTGACCACGCAGTACTGGATTGTGTGAGGCTTGTTGGTCTGTGAGTGACTCCTCCAGGTGAGAGAGTGCGCAGAGGGAGAAGAGAACTCCTGGAAGGAACCCTGTAGTTGCCATAAAGCCCAGAGAATTCTGGTCCGGTCTGTTCCTGTAACCCAAGGTAAGGGAGACTGGAAGCCGAAGGACTGTCTAGGTGACAGAGAAGGTGCACTCTCTTGGGGTGGAATAGGCATGCGGGGAATGAGGGTCTGTGGGCAGTGAGCGTGGGAGATTCCTGGGAGAGCTTTCTTCCTGGTGGTTGCGTATGTGCTATCTTCCCTGTAACCTCAGCCTAGCCTAGGATCCTTGCCTTGGGGTGGAGCTCGGTCCCATCTCGGGGGTGACCCACTGTTGAGCTGATGAATAGTGTGGTCTAAGGTTGGGAGGTTCGTGGAAGGCCTGCACTTGGTTGGTGAAATTCTACAGCCGTTAAAAGATAAGTATCTGAATTATTCTTTTATCACATTTGGCATGACTGTGTTGTTCATGTATCATGTTTTCCGCTGTGTAAATGAGTTACTGTTGAATTCTATGGCTTGTTTAATTGTAGCAGTAACTTATATATTTTACTCTGAGAATTAAGTGTGTTTAATTTGTGTTAAATGCATGTGCTTATAATTCCTGTACCAATTATGTAAACATTCATGTATAGAATGGTAATTGAGGGGTTTGGAAACCTCGGTAGTGAACGGGTACACTACAATGGTCCATAGAGGCAAGTCTCAGACATCTCTTATAGCGAATTTACCGCTATGCTTCTGAGTACCTAGAACACAATGTGCACTAATATAGTGGTTCATAGGCTCGTCGCCTCCCCTGCTACCTGTAAGTGTTACTTGGGACCCACGGCGAGATAGCCCGATTAAGAAGTAGATATCCTCGATATCTATTGTAATAATGTGAGTGCCCACATTAAATGTCTACTCGTTCACATCCTACATGTGAACTAGGTACTCGGGTAATCTCAGTTAGGCCCTCATACCCTGGATTTTGAAAAAATTTAACAACCCACATTGTCAGAGGGCCATTACCATTCCCAAGTCATTCTTGGCAAAGTAGTCTTCCTTCTCGTTTTCTCTCTCTTGCCATTCCAACATTTTTACTATTGAAAACTTGCAATGGAACCATAAAGAGAGATTAGCATCATTGTCTTCTTCCCTGGAGAATTTTTATTGGAAATTTCAACTTTAAAAACTTTTGGGTTTGCACACATCATAGGCCAAGGCATATACATAGTGCAGAGTCGTTGCAGGCCAGCTATAGGGTCGCCTAAGACGACCCTAGATCATCGCAGGGACCGATATGGGGCGCCTACGATGACCTCCGCGCATGGGTACCCCCAAAAACTTAACCCAAAAGTCTATTTTTAACCAATGAAAAACAAATTTTAATCCATCGAAAGTTGAAATAGATGAAAATTACCTGTTCTGTGGAGACGGTTCGTCGAATGATCAATCGTGACCTCCGTAATCTACAGTTGAAGATCAAGGTAAAAAGGGGGTTTTTGAGCAAGGTTTGGGTGAAATGACAAATGGAATAGTGAAATGAGATTTTTACCCATTTTTATTGATTTTTCACTTTTAAATTTGTATTTTATTATTTTATATGTTTTATCTAAACCCTAAAAGTTCTAACGACTTTGCAAGTGTTGATTTTTTGCAGATAAAAAGTCTAGGAGTGAAACGGTGGAACAGTGATTCATTTTTTGGCTTGTTTTTTATACATTTGTTGCATGTACAGATCCTTTTAGGGTTTTTCAAGAAAAACTTCGAGCAAGTCTTGATTATTTCTCACACTCGTGAAACCATAAGAATGTAATTGAGTAGTCTTTTGTCGTTTTTTCGAACTCGTAATGGTGACACGAAAAATGAAACCTATGGAGTATCCTTTAAGCTCTTTTCATGCTCCATAAAAACGAAAATATTGTCGAGTGACCTTGTTCTTTTCACGCTCATAAAAGTATTTGAAGAAAACATCCGACGAGCGGTGGGTTATCACTTTTTTGGTCTCATCGTATTAATTTACGAAAAAGGACCTAATGGAGTTCTCTTTAAGTGTTTTGCAGACTCTCTAAACATGAAAAACCTTTGAGTCTTCTTTCCTTGGACTCATTAAACAAACATCGAAAGGCCCATATGGGACTGAACCACTCCTTCTTAGGGTTCGTTAAACATACTCCGAGGGACTCATCCGAAGGATGAGATTACATCAACAAGCATATGTTATCCTCCTCAATCTTGCGTAAAAATAAAGAGATACTCGCTATAAATGGTGGGTGGAAATTGGGAAGGAAATGTGTCTCTATATTTGTGTTAGTGGCAATAATAGTCGCTCTTGAACATGACACCCCCCTTCATCATTGTATATGGGTTGGGAAATCCATTTGTTTCTCGTTTGACCATATGCATGTCCATATGTTGGGTCCTTCTTGAGTCAATGCTACCAATACCATTGTCGTGTCATTCATATGTTCAAGAGAAGTCAAACCTAAACAAGCCTTCTATTGAGTCGACCATCTATAGTTATAAATTTTCTACCATGTCAGCCTTCCTTGAGTCAATTTCAAATCACTTCACACTCTGATCTACCTCAAATATGTTACATATTTCGTGTCATTGATGGGGGATACATCAAGGCCCTCCTGTGATTAGTCTTTTCCCATCGAATTCAAATCATTATCTAGGAAAAAGACTTGGAAATCATTCAGTGCCTCAGAGAATGCATGCCTCAATGGTAGGTTTCTTCGCTTTCAACAGTGGGTTTACATCATTGACCCCTGATTGGAAGATTCCATTGAGTGTTCGACTTCAACTCATTTATTCACATTCATTGGATTGTATCGAGGTACCTTGGGAGTCATTAACATCAATGGTGATTTCCCTCACACTTGTTAATGGTTTTCATTAATGACCGGTAATCAAGTGGTTTCTACCATGTTCGACTTCAACACCTGTAATCGCATGGTTAGATTCGTACTTAGGGACGATGGAAATGAAGACCCTAGATCACACCATTTTGGTCCAGGTTGCGACGAAGTATTCATGATTTGTATTGACACATAGATCCACTTTGTGTGTCTCGTGGCTATGTCCGAATTTGAGTCATTTTAGAGCATATATCCACAGTGTATTCTAGGTGGTTATGCCGATTGATAATGACATGGATCCATAGTGTATATTTAGTGGCCATGACTCACTTGAAATTTT
>JZKD02S2129350.1:0-12303 GCA_000966675.3 Picea glauca
TCAGCTCCTCGTCACTTCACGACTCGGCGTCCACACGAATCTCGGCTCCTCGGCACTTCGCGTCTCGCGAATCTTTTGTGCCACCTTTATTCCACCCGCGCTCCACTATGGCCCACACTGCTCCAACTGTCGAGATATTTCTATCTCGCGACCTCGCGGTTCCCGTGGCCAACCTCTCAGACCTTTTCTTGCGAGGTCTCGAGACATGATCCCTCGCACAGATCCAATGGTCCTCCTATACTCTGGATCCAACGGTTTTCATTCTCTCGCCACCTCACGACCTCGCAACTTGGAGTACCGAATGTTCGGACTCTCAAACTGCGAACTCCTGAGTTTGCGAGATCCCTCGATCTCTCGCCACCTTTCCTCCTCAGATGAACGACTGTGATCTTCTCGCTCCTTCGTCGCCTCGCGTCCTCGCGCCTCGTGACCCTGAATACCCAATTCTTGGGCTTTCACCATGCGAACTCCCGAGTTCGCGAGATCACTGATCTCTACCACCTGTCCTTCCTGGATGGATGGCTCTGATCTTCTCGCCACTTCGCCACTCGCGACTTGGAGCACCTAATACTTGGGTTTTCAACTTGTGAGTTCCAAGTTAGCGAGATCACCGATCTCTGACACCTGTCCTCTTCAAATGGACAGCTCACAGCCTCCTTGCTACCTCACTACTCGCGAAGCTAAAGGGCTTTCCTTCCTGTCCTCCAATGTCCAAGTCTGCGAGATGACAATCTCCTTACACACGTCCTCCTCAACGAATGGCTCTGCCTCTCCTGAGCTCCCAACTCTTTATAATTTTCTCGCCGTAACCTCCTTGCACCTCTGCAAGATCTGACGATCCCCAGAATTTTGCGAAATCTCCTCAGAAGATTTCGACCATTCGTTCTTCCTTGGTTAATCCCCGAGACGAAAAAGGGTATCTCTCCACGAGATTCCTTCGCCGCTTCGCCAACCTGCGACGTCTCTTCCCGACTTCAAGTCACACTTGTCTATGCTGAATCTTCAACAACTTAGAGGTCTATCCCTCCTAATCTTTTCCACAACTTCAGTCTTTAGAAAGAACCCTTGCGCGCACTCCTTGCAACAAATCTTCAAGCACGTCTAAGTGTTGAAGTTCTCTTGACTCTGCGCACACCTGCAGCAGTAGTCCTTCAATACTTTGCTCAGTGTCATGACTGAGACTTCCTCCCTTAGCCTACGCACTCCTTGCACGGATCTGTGCTTAACTGCACCTTCGCGACGAATGAGAACAAGAGTTAACTCTCCGAGCCTTCTGTCAACGCACTCCTTGTGGACAACTTCATCTGCACTCCTTGTAGGAATCCTTACTCAAAAGAGAAAAAATTGTAACTCACCTCACTTCCTCTCATATTTCAGTCTTTACACATGAAATCATGCACACGGAATAATAACAAACGCATAACAGGAAGAAAGAATTCATAAGCAGAGCATTTAACACACATACACAGAGAACAACACAACAACCATGAATCTGAATTGATTCCTTCTATTAATTCAAGATCTATACATGGGTGTTTTATATAACTCTTTGCTATTCTCCTATGCTCTAGACTCTTCTTTTTTTCCTGCTACAAATGAACTATCCTACAATGATACAAATGAGGGTGTCTATATCTCGTTTCCCTCCTTCTTCTAGAACTATCTAATCTAAGAATTTAATTCTATCTGCCTGTAACTACTATTATAAATGCCTCTGTCTATCTCAGACGAGAGCATATGGCTCGAGGTCTGATTACATTTTTACCAAGGAACTTTCATTAAATGATCTCATTTAAGTTTGGCACGTCAACTTCAAGAGAGAATTTAAAAATTCAAAAACTTGCACTGGACATCTTCCAACTGTCTTCTGCTTCCAGATTGGTTTTTCTTGTCGTGAGGGATGCTCCTGCATCATGGAGTTAACATGAAAGATTTTTGATATATTGGAATAATAGCCAGCACCGATTTTAGGAGGACTAACTTACCTGCCAAATTTAACCTGGATGCTCCCCACAC
Source organism: Picea glauca (assembly GCA_000966675.3). NCBI lineage: Eukaryota > Viridiplantae > Streptophyta > Pinopsida > Pinales > Pinaceae > Picea > Picea glauca. The sequence continues at coordinate 2,017 of JZKD02S2129350.1, forward strand.
TTGAATTCTACTTTTTATTTTTTCCACAACAGGAGACCAATGGGAAGGTTGGGGCTTGCATTTGAACATGGCCACGCCTAAGTATTGAGTGTCTCCCATTGAGTTTCCCCTTCCATCTCCAGGATTCTAGATATTTCCACCATTTCCCTTGGTTTGCAGTTCCACCCATATATTTTACTCTTCCTATAGTTTATTTGGCTCCCTGAATATTCCTTGTATAGATCTAGCTGCTGCTTCAATTTGCAAGTTATGATGGTACTAGCCCCTCCCAAGAGTAGTGTATCATCAACAAATTGATCATGGTTTATATCTTTGAAACCCCTCAAAATTTTTATGTCCATTAATTCCTATTGGGAGTGATGGTGTTCTAATTGAAAGCTTAGCGTTGAGGCTTGAATGGCATATAGCAGGGGCGACAGCGGGCATCCCTACCTGATCCCCCTAGTTGCCTGAAAGAAATCTGTTTCTCAACCATTGACTAATATAGCGATCCAAGGAGTCCTGATACAAGCCTTAATCCATTGGACGAAGGAAGCATTGAAGCCATATTTTTGCAATACCTGCTACAAAAACAAATGCCTTACTCTGTCAAAAGCATTTGCTAGATCTAGTTTCACAATCATACCTTTTTCGCCCCATTGAATGATTGAATGGATCGCTTCTTGAACCAAAATTATATTATCATTTATGTGCCTTCCTTTGATGAAACCTCCTTGATTCTCTGGAATGGTTTCTGGAAGCATACCCTTGAGTCGGTTAGTGATTAATTTTGTGATAATTTTGTAGCCAATGTTGCACAAGGAGATCGGACGAAATCTTTCAAAGGAAGAGGCTCCTTTTTCTTTAGGAATTAAAGCTAAGAATGAAAAATTAGTGCTTCCACCAATCTTATGGCAGTTTTGTGATTTTAATACCATTTTATGAATATCATGCTTTATGATTGGCTAGCAAACTTGAAGGAACCAGGATGTAAATCCGTCAGGCCCTGGAGCTATATCAGGAGTAAGACTATCCAAGGCTACTTTCACTTCTTCCAAGGTGACCAAAGTAGTAAGTTGTTGATTGGCTCTCGATTTGAAAATTGAAGGGATTAAATTGAGAATTTGATGCTGGATTTTTGTGGAGGCGTCCTCAATGTAAATCCATTTGAAATGGAGGTGGGTAGCTTGCTTGATTCCTTCGAAATCCATGAAAATCTGATTCTGAAATTGAATTTCCTTGACAGAGTTGTAATTTTTCATGGCCTTTGCTCGCTTATGAAAGAATCTTGTGTTTTTATCTCCATCTTTTAGCCAAAGGCTTCGAGATTTTTTATGCCAATATTCTTCTTCCTCCCTACAGGTTGTATGAAGCTTCCTATGGAGGTCTTTTTCTATTTCCAGCAAGTGTGGGTTGATGTTACTTTCTTAGATTTTTAGCTGGTGCATTTCCAGATGTTTTTGGGCTTCCACTCTTTGGTTTGAAGGTGATTTCAATGTTTTGGCCCATAATTTGAGAGCCCTCTTCAACCTTCAAAGATTTTCTTCCCACACATAGAAGGGTGACCCTATAACTGGATCCTTCCACACTCTAGTGACCAACTCAACGAACTCCTCATGATGGGTCCAGGATGGGTTGAATCTTGACCATGAAGGTTAAATGTTGCATGAGGCAAGGTTGTCAATTGTATGTAGTGGAAGCAGTAAATGAAGGGAAAGGACCCTCCCTGAGTGTTGCACATTTGGGTTACTATTTTTGATGTTCATGGTCGAGGGGTGGATCTTATATTTCCCATCATGAAAATGAGATAGCTCAGAGATATACTKCTTGTAATGACAACATTGTGCCTTACTAGAWTCATAATGKATTTGTAAGAGTATCTACAAATGATTCCAACTACAAATGCTTCCAACTAATACAAATCTAYGAATGCTTCCAACTACTACAATTTCTTCCCATTTCGTATSTACAAATGCTTCCAACTACTACAAATCTAAGTGTCTTGGGTAGCCTGGTCTAAACTCTTAGAGAGAATTTCTATCTACTAAGGTTGCATCATGTAGCTCGAAACACCCTTGTAGATTGATAAGCTAGAATATTTGTCTCATATTATGAAAGGAGTACTTAAGTGCCCTACCCAAAATCCCAATGCTAGAGCCACCAAAAATTACTCGATTGTTGAGGATTTGGGCCAAACCCCATGCACGATGTCGGCTTTGGAGGTGCTCCAGAAATGCCCTTCATAGAGGAACACCTTGTTATCTACGTTAGGATCTCTAGACCCATGTGGTTCAAAGGTTATCAATTTTGATGTTATGGACGTTAAGCCTCACTTACCTTACCACATGGCCTTTCAAATCCATGTGGAGAACATGAAAATTACCATAAAATGTACTGCAATTGATGAATGTGCTTCGACATCCATGATGTCTCCAGCCTATTGGAAATCCATTGGCTCTCCACCCTTGTCTCAATCCATGACCATGTTGACTACATTTGATGGTAATTCTTTTAGACCCCACGTGATTCTTCCCACTTTCCCAATCCATTTAGGTGGAAAGACTGTGGAGGTCGAGGTCGAGGTGGTTGATTCCCCTCTCGACTAAAATATACAGGGTGTAATTGAACTTATGCCATTATCACTATCCACAAACAAATATCAAACAAATATCTTTGTGACCCATGGGAGACTAATGTTTTCCTTCTCTTAATAAATATGTATACATATGATTTATTGTAGCTCTATTGTGCATCACAAAAGATTCTATCAGATCATTACTCCCATATACCTACACAAATATCGTCTCACCTGATTGCCTAAAACATCCAAGCTCATGAATTTTAGTCAACATCTAAGATCAATACCAAACCTAATCGAACATTGATTTCACAAATATTAATTGAAAACATTGAGCAACACAATTGATTTAGTATTTTCGCTATTCTTCAAAAAGTTTTTTTTTATATTGCATTTCATTTCATTTAAATTTGTGATGAAACACAATGTAATTTATTTTTCTATAAAACACAAAATGCTTCACATAGCCCACATGAATAAAAGTCTTCTTCTGACTTATGGCACTTTTATCATGAACTAGCAGAGCCACTGGCTTGTTATATTATCTTTAAGGAGAAGCAAACATTGTGGAAAATAATAGAAATAAGCACCTTTGTATTGCAAAGTGTGCGCCTCAGATTTGAAAAGCACCCATCACAAACAGCAGTAAGAGGAGAAAATGTTTCAAGTTCCTCGCCGGCTATAGAATTGTACTTTACACCCTTCACAACCCTATCCTTCTCAATCAAAGAAAGTACAATTCCTTACTCCAAATGAACCCTATAGTCACATGAACTTTGATTCAAGTTAGCTTCTAGTTCACATTGGTCATACAAGCAAGCAATATACAAGAATGGAGCAGAATGAAATGGACATTGCAACCTAATAAACTGCCTCAATTGTGTAAATTAGTTATAATTGTAAATCTCCTGGATTATATGCACTAACTGCAATGCCAACCACCAAGAATCATGTGAAGCTAGAAAGAATATCCAAGTTTGGATTTGTGTAAGTTTTACCCCAGCACAACAGGCATAGAAGGATCAAGACATGCCATTACTACAATGGCCTAAATAAGTTAATGATAGGAATAGTACCCTGAAGGACTAAAGAATTGGTCCCTCTAACGTATAATGAAGTTGAAATGTACCCACATTTTTTACTAAGAAATGAAGGTACAACATTTCCATCGACAACAAGAGTTCAAAAACTCAAGGGTGCACTAGAATTTACTGTATAGACTTGTGAATGTGTTTCCACAAAATGTTGTTGTGTGCTACAACAAGCTATCTGAAGTTCTGAACAACATGCAAGATTTCTTAAATTTTAAGCCACTTCGGAGGAGAAAGATGCTCACTGAACCTCCTCTTGTATATAAGAGATCCTACCTTGTCTCTTTTGTAATAAGGGTAAAAATCTTATTAACCTTGGTTTATTCCCTCATAAATCAAAGTGTGTGTCTCTAGCTATTTGTAGTAAAGAAGAAGTTATTAAGAAAATAGAACCTTGTTGGCCTATTGAGTTGGTATTTAAGGTGTGTATAGCAAGGGCTCATGGTACCGTGTCTTATGGGTTCTAACAATGATTTGAGATTTGATTTCTGTGAGGGCACTTTTTCAATTCAATTTCGACCACTGTGGACTTTATTCCTTTGTACGTGTTATATGTGTGATTTATTAAATATTGGAATCCACTTGAATCACATGAGAGGTGTCGCTACTACTACTGCTATGCAACAAAGTAAAATGTTTATCCCACTCTACTATCTTTTATGATCGGCGGTCCTGCTACTTCTATGCAAAGTAAAATCCTCCTCCCACAACTAGCTTTTATGGTAAAATATCTTCCTTTATCAATAAGGAAGTCTTGATTTATATTTTTCCTTGATTTGGCTTCTTATTTTTAAGTTTCATATTCACTAGGATTAAGAAAAACCATATTTAAATATTTATCTTAAATAAATAAAAATTTATTAAGTTTAATGCACTCTTATCCTCATACATTTTGACTTTTAAATGTTTTAAATGTCATAGGAGGGGTTTTAAATGTTTCGCAATGTCATATGAATTTTAAACCATGTTGAAGGTATGTTAAACAATGTTGAAGGTAACCATTCGTGCCATTAGAGTGTTCATGCGACCTCTGCAAGGAGAAAGGGTCTAGTTTGCGAGGAGAACAAGGGGAGCACGTGAGTCTACAAGGAGAAAGGGTATAGTTTGTGAGGAGAGCAAGGGGAGCATGCCAGTGTGTGAGGAGAAAGGGGATAGTCTGCGAGGAGACCAAGGGGAGAACGCTAGTCTGCGAGGAGAAAGGGTATAGTCTCATGCAAGGAGAACAATGAGGAGATAGTCTGCGAGGAGCCAAGGAGGAGATAGTTTGTGAGGGAGAGACAGTCTATGTGAAATCTGTGCAACACATGACTACTCAAGGGCACATGAGGACAAACGCAAGGGCACATGAGAGCACATGCGAGGGCACCAATAATGGTGAGTACCCTATAAAAATTATGTTAGTGTTATGGTGGTAACCTTGTCTTGGTGACACTCGTAAGCAATCTAGTGGTTAATTTGTGGTCCTGTTGGGTTATGTTCATGCTCCTATGGTGTTAGGGTTAAGCTTCATAGCATTTTTTACGGAGTTGGCCTAGGGTTATCACACATCCTCATGGCTCTAAAAAAAGAGTCGATGGTGGTTCTCCTCGAGGTGACATTTGTTTTGTACGATTAAGAGAAGGTGGGAAACCATGGGAAGAATTTTTAAAGAAAGAAGATATTTTCGAAAAGGAGGAGAACTGCATAGGCACACTATCTTCAAATAATTGTACAAATTTCATTTTYATTGTTGTCATTAACCTTGATGCTATTAGAGCCACCTATGAGCTTGCCAATTGGTTKGACTGATGAATGTAAGATCTTATTAAAACATTTGTCTCTTTAACAATCTTAATCTATCCCATGCTACAATGCCTTATAAGTCTTGTACTTCTTGCTAAACTTTCAGGTCATGTCCTAGATTTTTTCTTCACATGTGTTTATTTGCTAAGAAAATTACTCCTTGTGTGCCCTCAGTATCACTTTAATACACTTCTTGTGTGTCTATTGTAATTCTTTGTTTTGTCCTTCCAACTTTTCTATCTTCAACTACTTCTCCTTAGTAAGTTGTCCACACAGTTTGTGTTGCTTCCCATGATGACTCAATTATGTTGCAAGGTAGCTATACATTGTTCCTATAATTTTGCATTCTACACAGTCTAACTATATATACTATAGTATGCATGTGTTTATATATTGAGTCTTCCAATTGATTCGTGGCACTTTGTATATAAACTATCCCTCATAGTCTTCAATTTGATATTACCTTGTTGCACACAAGGCAATAAATACCAAATATAACTTCTAGGATTAACTACAATATAAAATCCATTTTCTTCCTACTTAAAATTTTCTCTTAACAATGAAGCAAAGATGCAAAATGTTGTTGGTTTTTAGTGAAATTGACCTCTTGGAATGTCTAGGGCCTCAAGGACCCCAAAAAAAAACACATTTTCCACAAATTGTTGACTTCTTTGGCTGGACCAGATATTATTTGGTTACAAGAGATCAAAATTGTGGGTTTTATGCTTCATACTACCTTGTCAATCATTTGGCCCGGGGCTAGATTTCTTCAAGTCGTGCTAATGGAAAAGTAATATCGTATTCCTTGTCTCTCTAAAGTTTGCCAATGTTTTTGTTGAATGGGAATCAGGATATAGACCCCTTCCAACAACTTGTGTGGATTCTTCTTAAGCTAGACACTTGAATTTTCAAGTTAGTCAATATCTATGCCTCTGATGATATCGGTGTGTGTGCAACCTTTTGGAATTAGATGGCCAATGACCTCCTCAATGGCCCCTAGCTTATTTGCGGGGATTTCAACATGGTAGAGTGACAAGAAGACAAAGAAGGGGCACATCCTATACAAATGTTGGTTAGAGAGAAAATGGCTTGGTGTGTGCTAAAGGGAAAACAGGGCCATTATGACCCTAATCAATAATCGAAGGAAAGATTCCATTGAACTATGGTTAACATGGACAAATTTCCACAAAGGGGTTGAGAGAATTTACCAATGATTGGACAAAGCCCTCTTATTAGAGATTTGGTTACGTCTTGTTTGGTGCATTATCCTTGCTTGGCTATTGGATTGCTACCAGGATTCTTCTCTCTGTCAATGTCAAAGGTGCTCGGGGGTGGATTCGGCCTATGGTTGGGTGACAATAGTGATATTGTCTCTAGTTAAATGAGCACATTCTAACATTAGAATGTGCTCATTTAACCAGAGACAATATCACTATTATCACCCAACCATAGGCCGAAGCCACCCCCGAGCACCTTTGACCTTGATAGAGAGAAGAATCCCGGTAGCAAATCAATAGCCATGCAAGGCTAATGCACCAAGCAAGAAGTAACGAAATCTGATCAGAGATTCCAACCCAGAAAGATAGAAACAATAGACTTCAGAAATGGCAGTAGAACCTTCTCCAAGACTTGCACACAAGACTGCCAAACTACAGTGCACACAAGTGTATCTATGTGATTCTGAGAAGAGTGTGTAAAGTGAATACTAGCACCCTGTATTTATACTAATTCTGGAAGACTGCTTGGGCCGAATTCTCATTCTGGGTACTAATTAATTCATATTAATTTTGTCCTTTAGTTGACATCTCTTCTAGGGTTACATTCAATTCTTTTCCCTGTTCCAAAACACCAAGGTTTGCACAAGCCTGAAGAACACTGACAAACGTAAATATGTCCAATCTCAGGCTTAGATGACACGGTTCAGAAAAGAGTTCAAGGGCTTGCAGATCAAGTTCATTCTACACACATGCCGCAATCATTGAATTCCACAATGTCAATCTTATTGTGGCCATTTCATCAAACACTTTGCATCCATAATGTACAATCCCATATTTTGCATACATTGTAACAAGAGCACACCCCACAAAAACATCTAACTGAAATCCAATTTTAGCAATCTGAGCATGCAACTCCCTCCCCTGGTCGACAACTCCAAGACTTGCACAAACTTCTAGAAGGCTAGCAAGCATAAATTCCCCAGGCTTGACCCCTGTTCGATGCATTAGGAAAAAAAATCCATTGCCTCTTCTTAATATCCATTATTAATATACCCTGCAATCATTATATTCCATGACACTAAATTCCGTTCAATTAAACTTTAAACACTTGGCGTGCATTCTCCACACTTCCACATTTTGCATACATGTTGATAAGGTGATTGCTAAAAATGATGCCTGGCACGAACCCACTATCAATCATGTGTTGATGGACCCTTCTACCATCTTCCAGAGACCTATTGTCAATGTATTTTAATACGAAACAAGTATAGCTATTGGTGTCCACTTTCATTTTGAATGGGTTCATCAATTGGTTATCCATTGTTAATGCATTCAAGTCCTGATTGTTCCTGTACCGACTCTCCTTACCCTTCTGTTGGGGTATTTGACAGACATCAATGGTTATGAATGGCTTGGGAGTGGAACCCATCATTTGCATACAAAGAGATTGCATCTGATATGAGAAATAGGGATTGTTCCACTTCAAAAATTAATGGTTGGTGAAGAAAACTTACCTGCTTAGCTCACAAGTTTAACGAAATAGAGTTGTAATCGATATACACAATTTAGAAAATCGACCCATTTGACAAAATTTATACCATAATTGGCGAATTGGTTAGAATTAACCAATGTCCCCACAAGGAATCTCAATTGGAGCATTGGCAGAAAGCCACCAACATAATTTGGATCATCCACATTGAATCCGCTTGATATATGGATGGAGATCAACAAAATGATTGATATATGGATGAATATCAACAATAAGATATGTTTTTCGGCCTCTAATTGATGATGAAAACAAATTGGAGATAGAGAAACCCTTATAATCATCTTTGTTGTTGTTCTGTAATGAGACAATCAATAGGTATGTTGTTGGAAACCAATTTAGGTTTGCACCATAATTTGCCAAAGGAAATTTCAAACATTTCCAGAAGTCTACTACATGAAAATTTATCCACAAATTTGTTGTCTAACTGAACCCAAAACAGAAATAAGACTGACTAGATCTTGAATGCCCGTCTCTAATGAGCACAAATAAAACAAGACATCCCATTCCTTAAATTGGTGGATCGATCCTCAATATGAGGCTATCATTCTGTGGTAACTTTTTTCTTTCCAAATGCCAACACAATCATCATCATCATCCAAAAGAAGAATATTTTCTATCATGAGGTCTCTATTGCCACTGTTTTAAATTTGGAGATGAAGTCAGGCTTAGACACTTCCTTGTCTCACAAACCTAGAATGTAAATCCAACACAAAAGAATCTACAAATCATCTCCAAACTTCTATATAAATACTAGTTAGCAATCGAAATAGCATGAGTCACCAAATTGAACTTACATGTTTTGTATGCTATACGTGGTCCAAACAAGGTGAAAATTGTCTTCAAAATGGTTCTCTTTCAAAAGGCTCCCACTGATCAGAAACACCAAATCTACAGGCTTCCATATGATTCCTTAGTACAAACAGGTTGAATATTGCATCTTCCATCTCTAAGTAGTAGATATCTTTCAGTGCAAATAAAGGCAAGCAGACAACAAGTAAAGTAGGAAAAGTAGTAGTTTCAAAAATCAATATGTAGTATGCACCATAAACTAAATAGCATGCAATTTTTGTGTATCTCGACACAGGGAAAAAGAATGAATATTGTCAATTGCACTTACTCTAAAACATTACCAATATTCCCCTCAGGTACATAGCCATTGTTGAAATTATGCAAGAAGTGGGCATCTCGCACAACAAATTCCCAACCAACAATCTTGGAGATGAACTTGATGGCAGTATGGCAGTCATTGCACACACAAAGTTTATTTTATTTTATTTTTTTATATCCAAATAGGTGTCTCAACGATGGTGTTGATGAGACCAAAAGAAATTTGCAAGTTTTTGACTATGAGGATGGAAGAATGGCTCTTGTCATGCAAGGATGATTTTGTAATGTCCCCCACCTCTTAGAGAGGTAATGAGGAGACTCAGTGGCCTAGGCACCCCCACTAGGTCATAGTCTCACACTGAAGGGGGGAAAAAGTCAAGAAGTTAAAAGTTATATTTTTAACTTGACTTGAGAAAGGAAAAGGAAAGGAGTAAAAGATAACTCAACAGAAGAATAGAAGATTGACCCTGGGATTTAACCTAACTCAATAGAGAATTAGAAGGAAAAGTATAAGTAAGAGGCTGGGGTGCACCTATTATTCATTCTGGTTTTGGATTAGCATTTTCTATTGCTCTTGAGAATTAATTTTGGGGGTTTTGCTGTACAAACCCTTGTGAGAAACTAAGTGGTGAAATATCCACTCACCTTGTTGCATAGCTTGGTCTCAGGGATGAAAGACTCCTCCACACCATTCTAGTCTCAGGGCCATTTTATCGAGGGAGGTTCGATCCAGCTTATCCTGAGGGCCTAGAGCCATTCCGATAGTTGGGTTTTGTTTGCAGGGGCAGGGCCATCAGTTTGAGGGATTTTCTGGAGGGTTATCATCATTCTATATTTGTCTACAGATTGGGACGTCGTGGATCCATAGGGGACGTCCTGTGATTCAGTAAAACTCAGATCTAGGGAGATCTTCTTGAGATCTGAGCTCGAAACTTCTCCCACGAGGTTCTCATAGCCCGATCTATATTCTTGGAGAGTTTCAGA
>JZKD02S2129361.1:0-12618 GCA_000966675.3 Picea glauca
ACAAGACTCACAAGTACTTTTACTTATTATAGATAGCCTTTCATATGTACTCTTGGTGTATGTGATCTTGTTGGTATGATAAGTATTATTCATCCATTTCAATCCTCTTGAAAAACCATTTGAATAGTAGAATTGAAGGCCCTATCTGTCTGAGTGTATTTGTGTATGTCTGAAGTGAGAGAGTTCATGAACAAATAATTCAACTTGATCCATTTTATACCTTTTATTTGAGCATTTGATTAAGTTACCAAGCTCACTCGATATACAACCTAGAGTGACTCTCAGAGTGATAACAAATTGGCACCATTGCTGGTGAGAGGAGTTTGAAGAAAGCTTCCTTGAGAGATGACATAGTTCCAACTTTGATTATAGACAAAGACTAAGTATAATTTTGGTTGTAACTATATATTTGGCGACTCCATGAAGAACGAATTCAGTGGTGATTTCACAATATTCAAATGTGAAAGGAATTTGCTGCTCTTTTGGCTTCGAGGTTTGCACCTCCCATTTTTTTTGCAGTTCCTAGTTTCCCACATCCAATACCTCATTTGACAGAATGGGGAGATTTTTTGCCTATCTTCAGAGAGAGGAAAGAAGACAATCCTACAGAACACCTCATCAAGTTCCATGAGTGCATGGATCTACTAGATCTACAACATGAGCATGTTCACATGAATATGTTCATGCATTCATTGGATGGTGATGCATGTAAGTGGTATTTCTCTTTACCTCCTTCCATCATTTCATCCTTGTAGGATTTCCACAGAATATTCAATGAGGATCGCAAAAGGTAATTTGCAGATGAGATTTTATTTGACAATTGTTGTGAGGAATATGAATTGCATGATGATATTGAAGTTATAAATAGAGAAGAATTTCTCCCTCACAATCTGCAACATCTCTCTAATGATCTTCAAGGAGATGTGTTTTCCCATAAACATGAACTAGAAATGGATAGTGAAGAAGCTGAAGGTTCTCTTACTATCATTATTTCTTATTTTTGCAAATCTGAATATTTGGTTTCTTTAGATACAAAACACAATGATCAAGTGTCTTTTAGTCAACTGCCAATGGAAATCGGTAAGGGCAACCTACAACATTCAGATTTGTAGACAAAGAGAAATTGTAGCAACCATAAGGAACTGGATTTGCAGAGATCATCCATTTTTAAGGTGGAACAATAGGAAGACTATAAGTATGAGTCAAATTTGACACAACATTTGAAAATTTGTTCAGATCTTGATATGAATCAGGATATAGATCATATTGGTGTTCATATTCTAAATCATTTTGAGAAAGATGTAGAGAATTATTTCCTAGATAACTCCATAATTAAAGCTCATCACAATCAAAATTATTTAAATTCTATTATGCAATCATCGTATGATCATTTTGGTGAAAAGGAAATTGTCATTTGTGATGATCAAAATTTCCTCTTGAAAGATCAATGAGGTTATCTATTTTTTATGAAAGGGGAAGACATACATGAGAAGTCAATGGTTTTGAATCATTATGAATGTGATGTCGGTTTTGAATATCCAATGGAAACCTTACTAGAGTGTTATCTTCCATACTCTCTTAAGTTTTTAAGATTTTATCATATCACTAGAATTTTTTAGTGAGTATGATCATTTGAAACAATTTTTGTGGCTACTTTTATGATTTTATTGTTATTTTCTAATCAGTGGTAGAATAAGGATTATTTTATACATAAAGTTACTTGTATGGTTACATTGGAAACCTGACTTCACTTGAGCCAATAGTAACACAGTTGATTAGTATAGGAATGTACATGAATAAGCTCAATATTTGATCATTTTTTTTCAGTTTTCAATTGGTTTGCAATATGAAGGATTTCAGTTTTCAATAAATAAGAAAATTTTCTCTCAATATATCAAGACCATAATGTAGGTGACATATATCAAGGGTTTACAAAGGAATGGTTGTACATGTTTAATACTATTTGACTCCATAACCAAATGGAATAGGCACTACAGAGTCCAAGATGTATGTTTTTAAAGAGTTGTTTGATCTCAATAATCAAAGCAGATTGCAGGTTTTTCATATTGAATGGACATGCACAAGGTCTACTAGGTTCTTGGAAACCTCACAGGGAAGTTTCCATCCTAGTTGAAGCCAGATGTTAGCTCCTGAAATGTCTCATTCCAATCAGCCTTTAATATGTTTTTGAGTCTTGAATTTGTCAAAGTTTTTTTTAGTCATCAAGCATTATGAATATCTCAAGTAAGTATTTTCACCAAAGTTTGTTCATGTTAGTTGTATTGGAAGGGTGACTAGTGGTCTTCAAGTGCCACTTTGTCAATTTAGTCATGTTTTAAAATTCCTTAGTGTTAGTCATCCTAAGTCTAAGAGTGGGTCCTACACCAAAAAAATATCATTAATTATCATAATAATCCCTCATTGGTCATTTTTAATCATTATGATACCTTGTCCAACTCAAAATTCCAAAATTCACGAGTTTGTAGTGCAAACCATGTTTTCTCCATATAGTGTGCTACAAACTGTTGTAAGTTCATTGTTTCATAATGAAATGATGTCAAATCAATTACATCATTTTAGGAGAAGGTTTTTAATTTTGGAAGACATCACCAAAAATATAAATTTCCCTCCAAGCTTTGGCTTAAAGTTGTTAACTCAAGTTTTCCAAAATCATTTTTCACGCAAAAGAAGGGTTTCATTAACAAGTTTGGTTATAAAAGTTTATTGTGCAGAGAAATCTTGCTACATGATGCAAATGGCTCCAAAAAGGATCCCATTCCAAGGAGAGGTTAGGCTCTCTTTCCATATTTCATCCATCAGACACAAGCATCACTGAACAAGATTAAAACCATGTGGATTCCTTCAAGAGGACAGGCTAATGGAGGTATTACAAGAAGTTAGAGGGATATCATCTTGAGATGTCCAGGGATTTTATCAAGAACCTCAAGGAGGAAAATCAGAGATTGAAGAAATGATACACTCATGAATCAGGTTTCCAGTCAAATGGATGGATTTCAACAAGAGTTTAAGCACATTGGGAGAAGGATAAGGAAGAAGAAGAATTTGGCTATATTTAAAAATGATACTATTAATTGATGGTTTGATGGTCAAGTTATGAGTTTACATACATTTTGAAATCAAATATTAACCTCACATGGATTAATGTTGTATCTATTATATCATGATCTTCCTACTATCTACAATTTTTCTCTCATATTGCTAAACATAGTACTTTGGCTTTGTAACAACCCTAGTAGAATATATACTTAGGGATTATTAAGTAAAAGATTTATTAGGTAATTAATATTTCCTAACATGTTAATAACTAAACACAGATTGGTCTAATGATATTAATTAAGTATTTATTAATTAATTAAAGGTTATAATTTTGATTAATTAATTAATTAATAAACTACCTATTACATTCAATAACATGAGTATTAAATTTAAAAAGGATAATAAATTTAATTGGTAAATTAAAGGATTACATATACATAAGGATAAGGAGCATTAATAATAGGGTAAAGAATTAATAATCGAATAAGGTAATGAATGTGTAGATAAGGTAATAAATGAGGAGAAAGGGCAGTGAAGGAGGAATATGAAGGGAGGAGGTTTATGAAGGAGGGAGGACCATTCTACGAGAATTTTTTTTTGGGGAGGTTTCTCTTGGATTGCACAGAGGAGAGTGGAGTTCGGTAGTCATATTGGATCGGTACAGGCACCAGTTTGTTGGGGGTTTTGGGCACGGGGGCTAGGATATCCATATGGTATCCTGGAGCTAGGTAGTTGTCCTAGTTGGCAGGGTGGATTCTCGGTTTTGGGCAGAGTTGGTCCGTGGATTCAAGCTCGGCAAGGCAGTAGCAGGAAGGTCAACAAGACAAGTGGAAAATGGAGGGTTAGCATTAGACCTAGGTATTTTAATTTACGTATTGTTTTATGAAATTTAAGGAATATGATGTGTTATGAGGTTGTTCGTAAACTATTATATTTAACTCAATAAATTTTATATGTTTTGGTAAATTAATTTATTTGTGCAATTGAAATGATTTATATCAAAATTGTATTTACAGACACTACACATGGTATCAGAGCCCTGGTTCAAAATCTGGAGCCAAGGGCCTACCTACCCACCCAGAATTTAAACACTTTTATTTAACTATGTGAAACCCTAAAACCCTTAATTAATGAAAGCCCGAGCTCCAGCTCCACCTAACCTGCAAGACAAGCACACAATTTTTATTATTATTATGTATATATATATATACATATATATAAACAATTTGCATTTAAAAAAAAAAATACAAAATAATAAGCTTCCTGTAGATTAACCCAGTAACTATATCGTACAAGGAGAAATTAAACTTTACTATTTTGGGGCTAGGTCATCATGATTAGTCGTTTTCTACTCCCCACTACTACTTAGTTTGTGATAAAGGGAAAACATGAAATTAGAGTGTTTTCCATATTCGGTACTATCTGAAGTTATGGCTTGGGCCGAACCTGGTAGGCTAAAATGGTGGAAACCGCATGGTTCAATCCATTTTTATTGGACTTCTATATCTTTTTAGAAACCCTTCTCTATCTTGTACCCTTTCATTAGAGAGAAAAGGCAGTGTTATGCTATAATTATTTTATTAGCTCCGACACGCCCTCGCTTATTTCGTTTTCCTTCCCAGCCTGGTAGAATAAGAAGTTCTTTGGTTTGCTCATGTCGGTGGATCCTCAAAACACATAGTAAGAACACATAGATGGCTAATCAATCAAAAGGACACATCCACTCCAGGAACTCAGTTCTAGATCTCTAAAAAAAAATGAGGGGGCTTAACAAGCAAAGAGGCAGGTTCGTACACCTTACGGCTATATGTATGTATAGATGAGCATAGATAGTGGAACTAGAGAGTTGTAAAAGGGTAGGCATATGGTGAAGGCACACTATTCTGGGGGCTCTCTTTGCTCAATGGGAATATGTTTACTTGTTCCCACAAAATTTGATAGATATTAAGGGCATCAATAGTGAGCTAGAGAGATGAGCACTTAATTAAAGCCAGACGTCAACGGGCGGCTATCTATCGGCAACCATCAATCGACACCTCCTGGGATCAACTTTTGGCTCAACTAGTGGCAATCCTAGATCGAGTTTATAAAATCCTGTTGCTAGTGATTTTATTCAAGCTTATATTTACCACGGTAGTCATGAAAAAAAAAGGTATCCGGGTCGTTCATCCAACCTAAAGTTCTTTTGGGCTTAGAGGGGTTAAAGTAACTGAAATTAGATGAAGAAGAAACCAGCTAGAACTCCACAGACACGTGGTATAAAAGAAAGTTTCCAAGAAGAAAGCAGGAGCTGTAGACTAGTAAAATAGACAATCGACTTGTTAGAGAGTTGAATATTGAAAATTCAAAAACATTTTGATACCGGTATATCATAGAAAAAAAAAAGCTTGTTCAAACGAGCGATATAGCCGAAAACTTCCCAAAGAGGAAATGGATAACGATACTACCAGTGGCCACAACGATATCGTAGTTGATGGTGGTGGCAATGCAAATGCATCAGAGTCAAATGCGGGTCCCCTCAAGAAGGATCTGGCGGTAGTGGAAAGCCTCTATACAACGTGGGACACATACTTCCCCAGAGATCCCAAGGAGAAGACAACTAGGGTCCAAAAGGACTCGAACCTTGCACTTGCAGTTCTTGATTCAATACCTCCAGAAATGAGAAAACAACCCTCACGACGAGCTGTGTATGAATATATGAGAGGGAAAGTGCTGGATGTTTTCCCTGAATATTGTAAAGAAGAAGAAGACCACTTGTCAAAAGCCATTATTAAGTGAAAATCCTATTCAACTGTTTATCTTTATTAATCTGTAGTTTCAGAAAGGACAACCTCATTGTTTTGTATGAATGAAGGAAGCCTCACCTTTTCCACGTCCCTATTAAGCTTCTTGACAGTTGCCACTAAAACACTCTTATCGTGATTGAGCTTTGCCTGATCTTCCAGTGAGTGAGACAGTTGTTTGTCAGTTTTGTTGAGAGCCTTTTCTAACTGGTTGATTTTTTTTCCTCTAGTTCGTAAATTCTCCGATCTTTCTCAGTAATTTTAATCTTGAACTTTGAGGCCTCGGCCTCCAACTTAGAGACCCGGGATCCAACCGCAATGGAGGTAATTCTACCTGCCAATTCCATCTGCTCGTAAGGGTCCATGGGAAGAATGTCGAGAAGTTCTTTGCGAAGCTCGAAATCCGATGCATTGTCCAGACCATAATTTCTGTTGTTCCCATTAAAAAAAACACAAAGAGTCCAACAAACGGAATTATGTCTCAACAGGAAATTCGTCGGTGAATTGATTTCTGAGGGGACTCTTACTAGAACACCAACTAAGTTTCTAGACAATAATAGAGAGATGGATTCTAGATTTGAACTTATGCTTGTGAAAAATGATGAACCCAAAGCTCAGGAGTGTGCAGATTGCACCAGATCGCTCATCCTTCACTGAACGAAACATATCCCTGGAAAAATATCGATTTTACCCATAATTACCAGGAAACAATATCATTTCAGAAAACAATATTTTAAGGAGGGAACCCATTCTATATACCCAAGTCATAGCTGGATCGATAAAAAGACTATTTGAATGGAATAAGAAGTCGATTTAAAGAGTACCCCAAGTCACTACGACCCCCATGAGAAAAACCATAAATGACCATTAATAAAAAATGAAAGGGGCTTAGCCATGGTGAGAACATGGATGCCTAGAAAGCACAGATAGATTTGAAACTTGGACTTTGCCAGCTCATAAAAAAAAATATCATTTCCGGGAATAATATCTCCAAGAGAGAGAAGGAGAAACCTATTCGATATTCCCACCTAGCTCATGGTTGGATCCATGCAAAGGCTCTTTGAATGGAATACATTAAACGATATGTTCACTAGGAATATGTAAAAAGTATTACCTCAGAATTTTATGTTTTGATGGAATAAAATTACAAACTGATAAATGATTCAATCCTCCATCATACCTTAGGATGAACAGATCTACAGGCACCGCAACCAGGAGCATAGAAATAATTTGTCGTCCCATTCAAGCTACATAAAAACCTCCCATTACTAAGCCAAGGGAGGAGCTCACGACCATTAGTTGAGCTTTGCTACAGTAAAAGAGAGGGAGAATCCAAGGGCGCATTTGCGTAGGGAGAGAGGCGACAATGATGGAGTGTTAGGTTTGAGGACGTGTTTAGGGTTTGGAGAGATAGGTGTAGGGTTATTTTGGAGGAAGTGGGCACGTGGGCCTCATGCGAGGACCCGCCGCCCACGTTAAATTTGTTTTCTTTATTATTCTTATTTAGTTTTTTTTTTTTTTTTTGGTTAAATTGTTAAGGTTTCAGTTTATATTCATTGTAAAATTTTTAAATGTTTGATTTTAAATTAATATTAAATTTAATCTATTAAACTTTAAATTAATGTTAAATTTTAAATATAATTTAATTTAATGTTCAATTTTAATTTTTAGTAAATAGAATATAATTTAAATAGCATATAGTTAATTTAGAGTTTAAGTTTTATGATTACTTAATTGTATGATTAATCAGTTATATTTTATGATTAATTAATTATATTTTATGATTAATTAATCATGTTTTAATGTTTTAATTAATTAATTATGTTTTAAATTTATTTATAATTAAAATTGTGTTTAATTATATTTAAAATTTATAATTCATGCTTAAGGAAGGAGGAGCAACTTCCTCCAAATTTCTTTCCTCACACTGACAGTGTAAAGGAGTCTGGTAGATGCTAGTTGTGTCGGGCTCAGGAATGGCGTCAAGGAAAGTGGATGCGATTAATTGAAGTGACTAATTAGATTGTTTTTAGCGAATGATTAAGGACTTAGAATGAGATAAGCGGGACGGGGCTCAAGGCCACCGTCGTATGGTAACAAAGTCGCGCGAAGGACAGTAGCCACAGGGATTTCAATAGCAACGAGTGCAACATCTCGTTCATCGCCAACAACGCAGATAGGTCCACGACCATCTTAGGGAACAACTAGTAGGGGCAAGGGTTCCAGGGGAAGGAAGTCATGTCAGAGACAGTCACATAACAGTGCACAGGTTCAATCTTGTTTTACCTATTGGGGATGTGGAGGACCCCATTACCAGCATGACTGCCCAGAGTTGCAATCAAGATTTGTGCTTAGAGAAGGAAAGGCCTCGATGGGAAGAGAAAGTAGCAGCCACCATATTTACGCAACGATTAATAATCGCCAGGAATAACATCAATCCACAGTCGTGGAGCCATTAGGTACACTAAATCATATCAATGTTAAGATTTTGTTTGATTCTGGTGTGACAGATAGTTTCATTTCACCATCTACATTAGAAAAGAGTGGGTTGGTAGCCTACGAGCATGATGACTTTAAACAAGTCGAGATGGCTTCGGGGGAAAAAAAAGCAGTAGGACCTAGTGTTGATAATTGTATAGTAGACTTGGGAGTGTGTACTACCAGGTTAAAGGTATACGTCACTTCTCTCGGGTCATATGACCT
The DNA here is from genome assembly GCA_000966675.3 of Picea glauca. Taxonomy (NCBI): domain Eukaryota; kingdom Viridiplantae; phylum Streptophyta; class Pinopsida; order Pinales; family Pinaceae; genus Picea; species Picea glauca. The sequence continues at coordinate 8,544 of JZKD02S2129361.1, forward strand.
AATCATTGGAATGGATTGGTTAGCAGCTCACCGATCTTTGGTAGATTGTTTCGTAAAGAGGGTGCTTTGTGTTGATGATGAAGGAAGACTAGTAGAGATCCAGGGTGTACAGAGAAAAGTGTCATTACGCTTTATATAAACTATGAATATTAAGAGATGATTGAGACAAGGGTGTCAATTGTATGTAGTGGAAGAAGTGAATGAAAGGAAGGGACCCTCATTGGATCAGTACCCGATATTGTCAGAATTTCAGGATGTTTTTTCCAAATGAGTTACCAGGGTACCTCCTGAGAGGGAGTTTGATTTTACTATTTATCTAAAACCTGGTCCAGAACTAATCTCCAAGACTCTGTACCGAATGACAGCGCCATAACTTTTTGAATTGCAAATGCAGTTGAAAGAGTTACTGGACTTAGGGCTAATAAGGCCCAGTGTTTCACCCTGGGGTGCACCAATAATTTTTGTAAATAAGAAGGATGGATCCTTACGACTATGTATAGACTATAGGGACTTGAACCATGCTACAGTGAAAAATAGGTACCCAATGCCGCGAATAGATGACCTCTTCAATCAGATGAAAGGAGCAGCGGTATTCTCAAAGATTGATTTATGATCAGGGTATCATCAGTTAAGGATTAAGGAAGGTGATATCCCAAAAACTGCCTTTCGAACTCGGTTTATACATTATGAGTTTGTTGTAGTACCTTTCGGATTGACCAATGTGCTAGCAATATTCATGAGCCTCATGAATGGCGTATTCTGGAAGTACTTAGACCATTTTGTCTAAGTATTTTTAGATGACATCTTCATCTATTCCAAGAATGAAAGTGAACATGAGGAACACTTGCGAATAGTGTTGTACTGCCTTAGAGAGAACAAATTGTATGGGAAGTTGTCAAAGTGTTGCTTCTTCCAGAAAGAGATCCACTATTTAGGTCATATCATTTCCGGAAAAGGAATCTCTGTGGATCCAGAAAAGGTAAAGGCCATTATGGAGTGGCCAGTGTCGAAAAATGCCCATGAGGTGAGAAGCTTCATGGGGCTAGCAGGTTATTACCAGAGATTTTTGGAAGGATTCTAAAAAATAGCGAAACCCATCACCACTTTGCAACACAAGGGGGTCAGGTATGAATGGACAAAAGAATGTGATCGTGCATTCATTGAGCTTAAGAGGTTACTAACTAGTGTGCCAATTCTATGAGTGCTAGATATGGAAAAGGACTTCACGGTCTGCATGGATGCCTCGAAGCAAGGGTTGGGGGCCATGCTAATGCAGGATGGAGGAGTGATAGCCTATGTGTCAAGAAAGTTGAAGAAACACAAAGAGTTATACGCAACTCATGAATTAGAATTGCCAGCTGTAATGCTAGCTATGAAAATTTGGAGGCCCTATCTTGTGGGGGAAAACTTTGAGCTCAAAATGGACCATCAAAGTTTAAAACATCTCTTCACTCCAAGAGATATGAATGCCAGGCAAAGGCGCTAGACTGAGTTTATGAGTGAGTACAATTTTGGTATTTCGTACATCAAGGGAAAGGAAAATGTGGTAGTATATGCCTTGAGTAGGAGACCACGTATCTTCTCCTTGGTAACCTTAAAGGTCAATCTGGGGGAACATGTGTTGACACAAATCCAACGAGACAGTTGGTATTTAAAGGTTACTTCAAACCTCCAGAGTGGGAGGCAGTTAGATCCAAAGTATGAAGGGTATAGTCTGGAAACAAATAGACTATTAAGATATCGAGGAAGGATGTACATCCCTGAGAATGGGGATATTTGAAGCATCATACCGAAGGAAGCCCATAGAGCACTTTACTGTGCACATCCATGTGTGAAGAAGATGTACGCAGATATAAGGAGACTCTTCTTCTGGGTAGGCATGAAGTGTGATGTAGTCCATTTTGTCACCAAGTGCCTAGAATGTCAACAAGTGAAAGCTGACCACCATCAACCGACAGGCCTCCTACAACCACATGATGCTCCTATGTCCAAATGGGAAGTCATTTCCATGGATTTTGTTGTGGGGTTGCCACTCACATCCCATAGACACAATGCCATTCTTGTGATAGTTGATAAGTTAACCAAGAGTGCTCATTTTATTCAGGTTAGAGACACTTACGATGTCATTGATGTGGCACGTGTGTTTGTAAGTGAGGTTATCCATTTGCACGGGATACCGAAGAAGATCATTTCAGATAGGGACTCCAGATTCACTTCTAGGTTTTGAACAAGTTTACAGTCAGCATTGGGGACTCAGTTGAACTTAAGCACAACTTATCATCTTGAAACAGATGGGCAAACTAAGAGAGTAAATCAAGTCATGGAAGACATGCTTAGGATGTATGTAATGGATAATAAAACCCAGTGGGAGAAGTACCTACCTTTGGTAGAGTTTGCCTACAATAGCAGTTGTCATAGCTCGATCAGAATGCCACCCTACGAAGCTTTGTATGGGATGCCATGCAGAACACCATTGAGTTGGGATAGACTAGAAGACCGAGTAACAGTTGGGCCAGAATAGATTCAATAAATGAAGGAACAGGTGATTCAGATTAGGTAGAAACTAAAGGAAGCATAGGATAGGAAGAAAATCTATGCGGATGCTCACAGGACCGACCAAAGTTATGAAGTGGGAGACCAGGTTTTCATTTGTATTAGGCCTAATAAGAGTACCATACGGTTCATGAAGGGGACAAAGTTGTCACCTCGGCTTATAGGACCATTCAGAATCCAAGGGAAAATTAGACCCGTTGCATATCATCTCGTACTGCCACCCCACTTGCACAAAACTCATAATGTATTTCATGTATCTATTTTATGTCATTATGTTGTTGATTAATCACATAAACTAAATTGGAAGGAATTGCAGGTATCGGACGTGGGAACCCTCACGGTAGAACCATTACGCATATTAGACCGTAGAGTCCGACAGCTCAGGAATTGTCTGGTAGACCAAGTTAAGGTCCAGTGGGACAAGTATAGTCCAAGATCTTCTACTTGGGAAGACACCGAGACACTACGACGAGACTATCCTTAATTTTTTTTTTGACCACCTCGAGAACATGTTTCTCGAAGGTTGGGTGTATGTAACGCCACCTTTTGACTTAGACAGCCAGTATTACCTGAGGCCTATATACTTTATTTTCTAGTCACAATGAAACTATTAAGTGGTACACCTAAACTTTAAATGTATGAACTATTATGAATGTTTAAATGTTATTGATGATGATGTATGTGATGCGATCTATTATGTGAATGTAAATTTTATGAATGTCTAAATGTTATTGATGATGATGTATATGATGCGACATATTGTGAGAATGTGAATTTAATGAATGTTTAAATGCTATTAGGATGATGTTGGATATGATGCAATCTATTTCGGGTAAATGATAATCTTATGAATGGGTGTTGAAATTGAATTATGGAATATTATGAGATCTATTTCTAACTGGAAAACTTTGATGTTAAATTATCGGTACAGGGATACCAAATTGAAATGATGATAGAATGCAATTACATGATGATAATGCATAGAAATGTATGAGTTTGTGTTACAGACTAATCTGCAAGTTATGGGCTATGAAATACCCGAGGGATAAAGATGATGAAAGTGGATATCAGGACCAATAACCGAAAAACATTATGGTATGAATATTGTATGTGGAATTTATATTGGTTTGGATGCATTGCTATGATATGTGGACCAGTGCATGATTTCAGGTGATGACACTGCACAAAATCGAATAAATAATGACAAAAACCCCAACAACACGATGCCACTATGTATTCCATTGTAGGGTGTGGACCCTAGTCCTGTTAGGAGGGGTGGAGGCATTTCCCACCGTGTATACTCCATTATAGGGTGTGGACCCTAGTTATGATTAAGAGGGGATGAGGCATTTCCCACCATGTATCCTCCGAAACCTGAAGTCATGGGAGAACGGTGTTAGTTCACGATCCCCAAGACGTGTGATGATGACTGTCAGATGCCTGCTAGGGAAGCTTGGTCGAGATAGCGACACTTCCGCTTACGGGTTCTATTTGGAGTTAGGTCAATATAGTTGACGCTCCA